>BQNB010101700.1:0-24415 GCA_026074375.1 Tanacetum coccineum | reverse complement strand
CTAACTATGAGATATGATTGTATGAGATGAGATATGTGTGTTGTCAATGTGTGTCATCTCTCTAATGCCGTAGGGTTCCTTTTATAAACCAAGGATAAACCCTAACAGGCTTACAAAATGCTTAAAAGATAATACATATCTTTTCCTACAATATCTCATACATATCTCTTAAACGGTACTAACTATTTTATACTAATGGTACTAACTATCTGAGCAGTACTTAACACTTTGTACTGTCAGTACTAACTATAACTATCGGTACTAAGTATATACCTAACGGTACTAAGTCAGGAATGTATAATTCCCAACAGAGTCTATGTTTATGAGAGAGATTCTCTATGATGTTGTTGGAACATCAGGATATCATTGCGGAGTTTTGTGGTCCTTCCCGGTGGAAAGAATTGAGCAAGGAAACGAGTAGTAAGATCATCCCATGTGGTGTTGGATCCTGCTGGAAGACATTCAAGCCAGTTGCTAGCTTGATCATGAAGGGAAAACTGAAATAAACGTAGGCGCGTTCTATCCCATTTTTCACCGTCAAGGTCAAGTGAGTCCACAAGCTTTAGGAAATCCTTGAGGTGTTGGTTTGGATCCTTGGACCGAAGTTCAAGGAATGAGCATTCGCTTTGCACCAAACGGATGGTTTCGGATCGAAAAGGTACCACGTTGTTCCCTACGGGGAGCTTAATGGTATTCCTGTAGCCCTCGCGCCTAGGTTTGGAGTAGTCTCCAAGAGTATGGATAGGATTCTCGTCTCCTATGGTCGTTGTTGAGAATGGGCTACGAAACAATTAACACAAAGAAAAGATAGACTATAAGAAAGCTAATATGTGGAAATTAAATTCTTACTTGAAAGGATTCAAACAAGTAGAACTAAGCTAAACTATGATCAAAACCTAACTATTCCCCACGCAGCCGGCGCCAAAAACTTGTTGCGGTCGTCGTAAGGGACTTCTACAAGAAGTTTTACAACTCCATAGGCAGAGTACCTAACCATTGTAGTAGTAGTATAGGCAAGACTCGGGAGTTGTTATCGTTCTCTAGGGGAATACATTGGGAAGGTTTGATCACGGCCTAACAGAATTCTAGGGGTTGAGAAAAGATTATTTTTATATTTTTATATTTTATAGAAAGTAGGTAAATCTATGGTTTAAGAGGTTGGTTTGGTTTTAGCTATTAAACTAAATAATAAACTCCGCTAATGGTGATAACAATATAATAAAAAGATTGTATTCATTTAATCATGTTTTACTCCCTAGATTGCTTCTCCTAGCGTTGTTGCTTTGTCACACTTGTGATGATCTTTATTTCATAAGTCATGAATAGATTACACAAACCCGCCGTCTATTTAATATTCCGTTGAGGCAAAACACAAAGTAAGGTAGTATGAAGACTATTACCCAGCCCCTAAGAGTATATTAAATGCATTTGAAATATATTAAAAGTGGATCAACCATATTAAGGGTAAGGTAGTATGAAGACTGTTACCGATGACATCCTTTCTACACAATTATGTTTCCCTAGACATATCAACATCGATACAGACAAAAGATAGTTTTCTAAAGCCTAAGATGCATATTCATCACAAGAAGGAACACCACTAAGATCTACATTCTAGGTTTCATACAATCACAAATGAATACAATAAGGAGTTTAGCTAAGCATGTTAAAGATAAAGCAAGAACAATAAAGAATCAAACAACAAGACATATTGAATGATTAAGATAGTTTTACTTGATTAAAACATAAATTAAAGGAGGTACGATAGGGTTTTGAAGCCCTAAAATCGTCATAATAAGCAGCCAAATGAACTAGGGGTTGTCCCCCTTTTTTACTCTAAAGTTACACACATAAAACCCTAATTTCAGGTTTGTATATATAGAAAAAATGCTGCGACGGCGTCGCATTTTAATCATGATGCCGTCGTGAAGTAGAATATTTTAGATCTTAGGCTGGGTCGTGCGAGCTGACGCCGTCATGATTTCTTGTGACACCGTCATGGGATGAATTGTGACGGAGTCAGGTGTATCTTGTGACGCCGTCTCCAGCCTCTGAGAACATAATCTTGAGAAATGTTGGTGTAGGTTCGTAGTCTTGTCTGTTTCTTCTCCAAATGAGCCCAAGTCACGTGTATTTCCTCCAAATGCCTTTCCAAATGCTAAATACCTGAAAAGGAACGATTAAGTACCTATTTTGGGCATAAATGCACTATTTAGGGGGTTAAATGACCTCGAAAAGTGTATAAATGACACATCATCAGCCAAAAACCTTAGTTTTATCAACGTTAAGATGCAAGCCACAACTAGGTCCATCCTTCATAATTAACTCTAAAACCTTCCCCAAAACCAAAGTATCTCTAAGATGAGATCAAATAACGTCACTTTTATAGCATCATTTATCCCATCTAAATTGCTTGTTTTACATTAATTATGCATCAATTAGTACTTAATCATTTATATTTATTATTTGCAAGATATATGGAGCAATTGGTAAAGTTTAACTAAAAGACACGTATTTTGGAGCTTAAACGAAGAAATCATGAAGTCTATTGTTCTAACATCCAATATGCTGTATCTAGCAAGAAGATGTGGCGTATATGTGCCTTGACTTCACAAGCAACCACGAAGATATAAAGACCAATACGCCGTATCCAGAAGACCATATACACTGTATCAAAGATCAAGTGTTGGAATATTATAATCATGGTCCCCACTCCAAGAAACCCCAATACACCGTATTGAACTTATCCAATACAGCGTATCGACTTAATTCCAGAGGCTATAAATACCAAACCCTAAAAATGAATTTTAGTGTGCAAAAGTATACCAAAGACTAAGAAGATGGCATTAACCACCAGGTTCGACTTTTAGAAGAGAAGAGAATCTACGAAGGTCTTGCAACGCTATTTAATCTATAGGAAATCCTTGTAATTTCTATACTCTAAATACACGTTCGGCTTTTGGTATCGTTCTTAACAGTTTAGTTTACCTTAATCTTTCATCTATGATATTTGTATAGTTATAATGGCTATTGGCTAATACCTTTGGGTATTAGCCATGTTTATGATAATTTAACGTTTGGTTTATTTTTATCTCGATTGCATCTTATTCGTTGTGTGTTGTTTTATGTTTATCGATTTATACTCGTTTATGTGCTTAAGTATGCGACCTATCATTCAACTGGATCTAGGAATACAAATGGAGCGTTAGCTAGATACCGAGATAGCTCTCCATATCTGCAATTTATATATATAGAGAGAGTAATAGGATCATAAATATTGACCTGTCTTTGCCTTTGGTTTAGTGAACAAGTTGGACTAGCAGGTGACCTAGGATCAACAAATGACGTTCTGATTCTTTGGGTAAAGATCTGGACAGTGGACTACTAGTATATAAAGAGCCGTTAAGCTGTAAGTTAGCAAAGTCTTAATGAGCTAGGATTCAACAAGATCACCATTATTGTCTTCTAAGATAGATTATAATCAACCATGAGTACTTTATGCAGATGTGGTTAATTGTGACAAAATTGCCATGTCTAGGTTTTAGGAAGAAGTACCGCCTAAATCTAGGAATGATATATCAACAGCGAGATAAGACAATCATTGCACTTATAAACTAAAACATGTGTTGTATTAGATTAAATATGGTTAATATGTTTCCTTACAATAGGCTTGACCGCTTCTCTATCTTCTAATTGTCAAACTTATGTGTGTTAATCACCCCATTCTCAGTCTAGGTAAACCAAAACTCATGCCAGTCTCTCAGGCTGAAAACCCCCTTTTGTGTTAGTTTAGGTTTAACTTAGGTATAACATAGAATAAATTAAAACTAACTTAGATAACTAAAATACTGGTAGACTTAAGTATTAACACTCACTCTTAGTGATCGACACCCTACTTACCAATGAACCTACAACTGATCAGGTACACTGCCCGTTAGTGTTAATTTTAGGTAAAGTCGGAAAAATATAAATAGTAAAACTTGATAATAGATATTACCTACGCACAACGACACATCAAGTTTTTGGCGCCGCTACCGGAGAGTGAAGTTGTTTAATTCTTGTGTATTAGTCTTTTTAGTTTAGTGTAAATTATTGTATAGTGTATCTTAATTGTATATTTTAGTAGATTAGTTTGCATTGTATAATTTTGCATATTTGTTCATTTTTTTGCATTAATTTTCTTTTCTATTACTGTACTGGTCGAACAACCTATACGGAGTATTCACTACATTGAATACGGCGTATCCCCCTTTCGTAACCAATACATCATAATCATATTCAACAGATCAATACAGCGTATTCAGTTAATTGAATACGGCATATCAATCATCTGATACAGTAGTGGATTGTATTTTTCGTGTTTTATTCTCGTTTATAGTTATTTGTATTTTCTCTCTTCAGAGCTTATCCTACTGATTGTTTGTCCTGTGTTTCAGGTAGTGCATAACCACGAGTTCTACCAAAAAGCTCGTTACACCTTTCGAAGAACCGAAACGAGTATTACATTCAACAAGGAAGCTTTTTAACACAACGAGTCTTGATTATTCGAGTTCACCGGAATTCGATTTATTTTTTGATCCCGAGAATCACAGTGAAGAAGAAGTTACAGAAGGATTGATGGAACCAACTATAGAGGAATACATAATGAACACCCTAGAGGATTATGGATCAGGTATTGCTAGGCCTAAGTTCGATTAAAAGGCCCACTTAGAGTTGAAGGGTCAATTTCTTAAGGAAATATGTGATAATACTTTCAGTGGATCAGATAACGAAGATGATAATAAACACATTAAGAAGGTTCTTGAGATTGTTGACTTATTTCATATTCCTGAAGTTACTCAAGATCAAATAATGCTTCGAGTTTTCCCTATGTCGCTTACTGGAGTTGCAAATCGTTGGCTAAGGAATGAACCATCTGGTTCAATTGATACTTGGGAAACTCTTAAGAAGAAATTTTTGAGCAAATATTATCCACCTGCCCGAACTGCTAAAAAGATGAGGGAAATCAATAACTTTCAAAAAGAGTCTGACGAGACTCTTTACCAAGCTTAGGAACTCAAAGAACTATTATTGAGATTTCCTCAACATTACTTAATAGATATGCAGGAAGTGATCTTGTTTTACAAGGGATTAGATGTACCTACTAGACAAATTCTTGATTCCAAGGGTGCCATACCATATATGAAGGCTGCTGAAGCTAACAAAGCCATCCAAGATATGGGTGATCATTCTCAAAAATGGCACAATGGAACGTCTACTAGGACTAGAAGTATTCAAACTTCTGATGGATTAGCTGTTATTTAAGCTCAACTAAACAACCTTGGAAAAATTAAGAAAGTTAATGAAAAAGTTGATGTTTCTCAAGTTGGTTGTGAATCATATGGTGGACTGCACTATACTAAGGATTGTGCATTAAAAGAATAAGGAAAAACATTTGAAGAAGCATATTACACTCAGTTTGGTATACCATTCCCCCAAGGAGGAAGATATAGTGCAGCTGCTCCAGGATTCTACCAAAAAGATAACGGAAATCCTTCGTATCAAAAGCGAAGATAAACAATGGAAGAATCATTGAGGAAATTTATGGCTGAATATGCGAAGAGACATGTTGAAAACTTTAACTTGATCAAGGATATTCGAGCTTCAACGGGTGCTGCTATTAGGAATCTAGGATCCTTGATCAAAGCTTTGGAAATTCAAATCGGGCAAATGAGCAAAGTACGCCAAGAGAGGGGATCTGGAAGTCTTCCTGGCTCAACTAAAACAAACCCGAGAGATCATGTCAAGTTGATCTCGACTACCATTGAAGCTGACACGCCCTCAATACGCCGTATCGATCCCATTCGATACGTCGTATCGAGCCCACAGAACAAAATGCAGTTTTTCAAGCCAAGTCAATCGATAATTCCTTTTCAAAGTCGATTGATTTATGATGGTAATGAAGAGAAGATGGTACTGATTGAATTCATGGATAGAGAAAAATCTGCTACTAACTTAAATAAGCTACTTATGAAAAAGTCGAGAATGAGGTACCAAATAGAAGCATCAGCAAACATGCATGACTCGGCTATTCTTGAAGATTCTCTACCTCCAAAGGAAAAAGACACAGGGAGTTTTATTGTACCTTGTTATATTAATAATATTTGTTTTAAAAAAGCCTTAGCTGACTTAGGAGCTAGCGTTAGTGTTATGCATTACTCGACCTTTGCCAATCTAGGTTTAGGTGAACTAGCTCCTACTAAGTTGATAATTGAATTGGCTGATAGAACCATAAAACGTCCCAAGGGTATAGCGGAAAATGTATTAGTAGCTATTGATAAGTTTGTTTTTCCTGTAGACTTCATTGTTTTAGATATTCCCGAGGATATCAAAGTCCCTTTGATCCTCGAAAGACCTTTCTTGTCTACTGCTCATGCTGAAATTGATGTGTTTAAAAGGAAATTTACTTTAAGAGTAGGGGAAGACAAAATTGTATTTAAGATTGACAATATTACTAGTAACATAATCAAGAGAGTTTTTACGTTAGGACTAAGAGAACGGATAGAACTTGATTTAGAAGCTATGCTAATGGGAGAAGCTTTAATTTTAAATAGATCACTTGACCACGTTTATGGAGACTATATTGAACTGAATGATCTTAATGAACCATTAGAGCTTAGGAGAAATCAAGTAGAAGACTTAGGTCCAACGATTGAGGAAGGTGAAGTGATTTATAAACTCATGGAAGATATAGTCAAAACTAGGAATGATGATAATGAGATAAGTAATGGGATTGATGAATACCCTAGTTTTTGTGACTTTGATAGGAAGATCCATATTGATAGTGATTATAACTTACAGTTTTCATGCATGATAGGTTTTGAACATGTCAATGCTATTTTTTTCCCAATTTTGTCTATTAATGTGATGTCTAAAAGCTTTTATAACTCGATAATGAAAGACAAAGTTGAATTCAAAGGAAAAATTATAGTCGGAGCTTTTATTAATGTACCTATCTTCGTTGGAAACTATTTTGTTGTGACTAATTTTGCAGTTATGGAAAATATGGATGCTTATCGTGATGAAGGAATGGGTGATGTTATAGTTGGAAAACCATTTTGTAGAGAAATCTGTGTAAAAGCAAGGCAGTTTGATGAAATGATTACCATTTACAATGATAATGATGGTGTGACTTATCAAATGGTGTTATCACATCTGAGGTTTAAACACCTAACTAATGCATAATGTAACAAGATGCGACCATTGCTGAAGGTAAGTACACATGACAAGCTAAATGGAATATCGCACCCGTATCAAAAGCTTCAAAGTTTCTACAAAGGAGTCTTGAATTTGGGACACGAATACATAAGGGATGCGAAGACTGAAGAGTTGCTCACACGTGGAAATGTGAGCATACATGAGATGGAGTAAAGCTGGAAGCAAGTCTAACTTAAAGACTTTTCTTTAAACAAAAATTCTTGCCGGGAGACAACTCAGAATTTAATTTTCAAGTTTTTATCGAGTCTGTCTTCCCAGGTAGTCGATACGGCGTATCTAAACCCTATGCATATGACGTATTGACCCCGACCTGGACGTTATCCATTTTATTTTTCTGCACTTAAAACTTTATTGTCAGACTTGTCCATACGGCGTATTCATTAAATGAATACAGCGTATTCGACCTCTGGCCCGTACTTAGGATTTTTGATACAGGTCTCAATACGGCGTATCCTGAAACACGAATACGGCGTATTGACTTCCTGTACAGTTTTTGTTTTTATTTTTTGTTTTGTTCTTTAACCGACAATTATCCGAAGATAGAATTGCACTTGTTTTCTTATGATTTATACAGGAACCTTCTGGACGGTTGAATCAATTTGGTGGAATGCTTATTTTATGGAATTCTATGTGTGTTATAGTCATGCTGGTATTAAGACGCATTTACAACACACATTCTTGCTCATATACGCAACATGGAAGATCATACCGAGCAAATCTCATGGGAGTTTTCTTTTCTAATTCTTTAATTTCCTGTTTTTCATGTTATACTTATACAATGATGGCGTTGTATATTTCAAGTGGTGGGAGGAGAATTAGAACACTTAGTTTTCCTTATTTTTACAAATAATATGCCTAATTTATATCATATTTTTAAAAAATTTAGCTTATTTTTTTGTGTAATTATTTGTTACATGACCTGCACACATAACCCTAATTTCCAATTGTGAGGATTTAGCCTTATCCGTTTTCAAATTTTTACCTCAAATTCACCAAAAATATGAGTGTGTCGGTGGCTGTAGTAAACTTTAGAACCTGGCTTGGTATATCTACTCGAGACCACAATAATAAGCACTATTTTTAATAGATGGAGTGACCTTTCTAAACTGGTAAATTTCTAGGATTACACCAAAAAACCTATACATATTGTGATATTAACTAACTACACTGGTTAGTTAACCCCCGTATAAACCCCTTTGTTTACTCTCATTTTTAGAGTAAGATACCCCTAGAAAAACCTGCTGAGTCATTCCTTTCTTTTCTTACACCAAGTTATGTTTCGTTACACCCTTACACCTTAGCCTACCCTATTAGATTAAGTCATTAATCGGTTTCTAGTTGATTTTATGTAAAGTATTGTATTTCATGTATTCGCAATGCATATTTTCTTTCTATGGTTAGGTCGGGAAATTGCACAATGCAATTAGGAATGTGAAAGTAGTTTATCTTAGTGCTCGTGTAGTTACTACTTTTACTAGTATGATCGGATATTAATTATTCATATTTATCATGTTCGTGATGTGGTGAAATACACCTTTATTATTAATTTATGTTGAAAAAAAATCAAAAAAACAAAAAAATACAAAAGAGAGAGAGAGAAAAGTGAGGTTTGTGAGATAATCGGTTCGTCTAAGCTTAACCGATTCTATTATTTATGATGATTGATTATTCATTGGTACGTGTTATAAACCAACGATGTAAAGTTTTGTTGTATATTATTTTTAATTGGTCGCAATATAAACCAACTATGTATTTTCATCTATCAAGTGGTACATATTGCCACTATTGTTGTACAGTATGTATATTATGGATGATTGGGAGTTAGATGTTATGGGAACACCAACTAAGGTTGTTTTCATGAGAAGCATGAGTTGTCTAATTTATGTCTTTTTATGGGTATGGTCAGGAAAGTAGCTAGCAACATTGTTCCTTATCTGTTTGGACTTAATCTATTTGTTTTGTTTTATATTTACACCAATTTTCCCATGATTAATCCCTAACCTTTGGTTTTACTTGAATGAGGGACTAAGCAATCACATGTGTCTCATTCATGGATTTGTTTGTGTATGTGTGATTTTGTCGCCCTTGTTGGTGTATTACTATTGGGAACGGATTAGTTATCCCCTACCCTATATCATTCTTCATCCTAACCTTTGGTTGAATGGGGATCTGAGCAATCATGTATGTCTATTCCATGGATTTGGATGTGTATATATGATTTTGTCGGCCTTGTTGGTTTACTACTATTTGTGAAGATTACTTGATCCTATCCTTTAGCTTATTCGATTTAAGGACTGAGCAACGGGAAGTGTCGCGGTCATGGATTTGGGTGTGCATTTGTCTTTTTGTTGCCTTTTCTGGAATATTGGTATCGATAGAGATTGAAAAGAATGATCAAACCCTTAAACCTTAACCCAGTTTACCTTTTAAGACTTGTTACTCCTTAGCCTTAGTGGTGGATATTTGTATCCTTGCCAAGCTTATAAAAGAATACTCATCACAACCGAGCAATTGAGCTAATTACTTAAATGTTACCACATAGATTAGTTAAGTGATTTGGGTGTTTTCATTTTCCCTATTTGTGAAGTGTTTGGTTGTGTGCTAGTAATTAAACGAAATAGTTGCTTAAAGGAAAAATCTTAAACCTTGGTTTGGGATACATTTTCATAAGTTTTCTAAAGTCTACTTGAGGACAAGTAGGATTCAAGTGGGGGGATATTTGATGACATCAAATAACGTCACTTTTATAGCATCATTTATCCCATCTAAATTGCTCGCTTTACATTAATTATGCATGAATTGGTTCTTAATCATTTATATTTGTTATTTGTAGTAACTATGGAGCAATTGGTGAAGTTTAACAAAAAGGCACACATTTTGGAGCTTAAACGAAGAAATCATGAAGTCTACTCTTTTGACATCCAATACGCCGTATCTAGCAAGAAGATACGTCGAATCTATGCCTTGACTTCACAAGCAACCACAAAGATATGAAGACCAATACGCCGTATCCAAAAGTCCCTAACCGCTGTATCGAAGATCAAGTATTGTAATATTCTAAAATATTATAATCGTGGTCCCCACTCTAAGAAACCCCAATACGCCATATTGAACTTATCTAATACGGCGTATCGACTTAATTCCAGAGGCTATAAATACCGAACCCTAAAAACGAATTTTAGTGTACAAAAATATATCGAAGACTGAGAAGAAGGCATTAACCAACAGGTTCGACTTTTAGAAGAAAAGAGAAGCCACGAAGGTCTTGCAACGTTATTCAATCCATAGTAAACCCTTCTAATTTCTGTACACTAAATACGCTTTTGGTTTTTGGTATCGTTCTTAACCGTTTAGTTTACCTTAATCGTTCATCTATGACATTTGTATAGTTACAATGGCTATTGGCTAATACCTTTAGGTATTAGCCATGTTTATGCTAATTTAACGTTTGGTTTATGTTTATCTCGATAGTATCTTATTCGTTGTGCGTTGTTTTACGTTTATTAATTTATTGATGATGTGTCATTTTATACACTATTTCAGGGTCATTTAACCCCTTAAATCATGCAAATATTCCCAGAGTATGTGCTTAATGGTTTGTTTTCAGGTTTTTAGCACTTGGATGGCATTTTGAGGAGATAAACGTGACTTGGGCTCATTTGGAGAAGAAACGGACAAGACTACGGACCTACACCAAATCTCTTGAAGAATTGTGCAAACAGTGCGTGGAGACGGCGTCGCAGGCATAAAGCGACACCGTCGTAATCTTTCTAGTGACGGCGTTAGGAAATTGACGACGGCGTCAGGACCTAACCGACTCAAATCAAACATGTGACCGTGTCGCGACCATAACTTGACGCCGTCGCGACGATTTCTCTATATATACAAAACCGAATTTAGGGTTTTAAGTGTGTAACTTTGTATAACTTTTGGGAGCCGAACCCTAAGTACTTTGTCAGCTTTTAGGCCGTCTTTAAGGCTTCAAAACCCTATTGTAACTGACCTTAATCCATGTTTTAATCAAGTAAGATTATTTATCTTTAATCATTCAATATGTCTATGTGTTGTTTGATTGATCTATGTTCTTGCTTCCTTTATAACATGTTAGGCTAAACCCTCCTTTGTATTTGCTTATGATTGCATGAAAGTTGGATTGTAGATCCTTTTACTGTTGCTTCTTGTGATGAATGTGCGCGTTAGGCTTTAGAAAACTAGCCATAAGATATTAAATTGGCATAGACGTCTAGGGAAATGCGAGTGTGTAGAAAGGATATCATCCGTAACAGTCTTCATACTACCTTACCCCTAATATGGTTGATCCCTCTTAAGATATTTCAATTGCATTTAATATACTCTTTGGGGCCTTGTAATAGTCTTCATACTACCTTACTTATGCGTTTCCTTAACAGAATATTAAATAAACGGTGGGTCCGTGTAATTCGTTCATGACTTAGGAAATACTTACACATATCATCACGAGTGTGACAAAGCAACAGGATCAGGAGAAGAAATCTAATGAGTAATGCATGATTAAGTAAATACATTATCTTATCAAAAAGTTGTCACCCGTAGTTTAGATTATAATTAGTTTAATTAATTAGTTAATCAGCCAACCTCTTAAACCATTAATTTTATAAAATATAAAAATACAAAATAATCTCCTTTCAATCCTGTAGATCTCGGCTAAGCCCTGTTTGAGCCTTCCTAACCTATTCCCCTAGGGAACGATAACAACCCCCAAGTCATCCCTATACTACGCTACAACGATTAGGTACACTACATAGGGAGTTGTAAAACTTCTTGTTGAAGTCTTTACGAGTCCCACATTAAGTTTTTGGCGCCTCTGCGTGGGGAATAGTTAGGTTTCGACCATTGTTTAACTTAGGTCTACTCGCTTGATTCCTATCAAGTGAGATTTTATTTTTAGTATATTAGCTTTCTTGTAGTCTATTTTTTCTTTGTGCCTTTTTTCTGCAACTCTTTCGTTCACCATCATGATATATGAAAGACCACATACCTCACCCTTTCAAAACCCACCATGAAACACAACCTTCTCATTCCAAAGATATACATTGGTGTTCCAACAACATAAAGATGATTCTATCTACATTGCGTGGACTCATTTCAAAACCTTAATCCAAAGAGTCCCTCATCATGGCCTTGAAATTAATGGTTTAATGACCCTGAAATAGTGTATAACCTAAAGCACGTCTCATCAACCTAATATTTTAATTTCGCGCATTTTAGGATCTTGTGTGTTTTAATTATATTTCATTTGTTTTTATATGTTTGAATCAATTTTGTAATCATGTTTTGCTTTGTTTTTAACTTCGTCTTATTAACAATCAAAGGTATTTTGCATTAAATAAGTGTAGAGGAAAATATTCGATTCTTAAGAACCGATTCAAACATATTAAATAAATTATTTAGATTAATTCGCGTCAGTTTCGAGTCATATGATTTTAATGATTAATCTCAGGTTTTATGTAGTGTTTTACACAGAATATAACTAACAAAATTGCGTGTAGGAAATTTTTCAAGAAAAACAAAGAAAAAAATTCTTTACAGTGGCTGAAGACGGCGTCAGGATTAATCCTGACAGCTTCACGCCCCCAGCCATGTGAAAATTTGAAAATTTTCTATTATTTTCGAAAAATTAATTGTGCAATATCAAAATTTTGTAATTATCTTGTAAACCTGCAGAAACCTATGATTACATCATCACTTTCATCCTATCTTTACTGCCTTAATAGAGTCAAACCCTAAAATCTCGTTATATATATCATTATCCCGCCGGAGGGGCCTTTCTTGTACAAAATCCAAACATTCCCTTAATCATCTTCAACCTCTCTCTGCCACAACCCAACTTGTATAACATTTCTCCCGCCAATACCAAAACCAGCCAGCAACCCCTGTTGTGATCTATACTTCTACCCTGCAACACTCCATCATCTACCCTACTACCCCCCCCCAGCTTTATAAAGTCCATGTTGGCAATCCCTCTCCATTCCCAAAGCACTTCGATGGCTGAGATTGTCTCCAAAGAAGCTTAAAAGAAATCAAAGGCTGGGATTTGCTCTAGATTATCTCACACAACTACACACTGGTCTTTATCTCTCCAAGATGCACAGATGCATTTCATTTTCTTCGGGCTATTTAAATAGAGCTTCTTGTAAGCCTTTGAGGCATCTATGTTAGAAACTAGTCTTTAATTTTTAATTTAACTTAGCTCATTTTCAGTCCTTACAGCTTTTTACTTTCAGCTTTGTAACACTTTCAAGATTAATGCAAGTTTGAAGTTTTTAAGTCAATTTACAATACCAGTGTTAAGTTTCTTAATCATATTGTTTTGTGTTCAAAAACATCTCACCACAGCTTACTCATAAGCTGTTTTCATTAAGTAAAGAGAAAAAGTTAAGTAGTTAAGAGAAAATCACAAATATCACTCTCAAATATACATACTTAATTTATTTGGATGATAACGCCAGTACTGATGGCTTATCGGACTCTTATAGCTTGCTTTATGCAAGCTGAAAGCTTTTAGATTCATGTTTAACCTGTTTTAGAGCAAGGATTTGTAAGTCTATCTCTCTTTTTCTTATTATTCTTACTTTCAGCAGAACTGCTTGTTATAAGTTAACACTGCTAGGCCAAATCAGCCTATTTAAGTGCTTATTCTTAATTAAAATTGCTTATAAGTGTCTTATTTTGTTGATAGATAATCTGTTTTTAATTAACTTGAGAGAAAAATGATTTTTAAGGGGCATTTTCAACTAGCAGTACTAACCTCAAGTTAGTACTGCTAGTTCACTTTTGGAACAGCATTAACTTAACACTACCAGTACTAACTCCAAGTTAGTACTGCTAGTTCATTTTCTTGGATTTCAAAGGTAGCAGTACTAACTAACACTAGCAGTACTAACTCCAAGTTAGTACTGTCAGTTAAAACTGTTAGTACTGGTAGGTCATTTTAGCTCATCAGCTTATTATTTAAGCTTGTTTAAGATTTCTTTAGCTTTTTAGAATAGATTAAGCCTATTTTAGTTTATTATTTTCAGTAGAACTTATTTGTCTTTTTAAAATAATTTTAAGAGTTAATCAGTTTTAGTTTTCTAGCTTATTTATCATTATAGTGCATTCTGGTTGCTTATTTTGGGTAGTTAACCTCCTGTTTTAGCTTATTTGCTTATTTCCTGTTTAATTGTGTTTTGTTAAGGCTAACAGTATTAACCTTAACTTAACAGTACTAACTCTAAGTTAGTGCTGGTAGTTATATGTTAGCTACGTTGTTAGTAATGTTGTTGTTTCTCTTGTTTTAATTTAGCTTAATTGCATGCTTAATTTGCTTATTTAGATTTAGATTAGCTTATTTGTCTGTCTTAAGCTTATTAGAGCTTATTTGTGCCTTAGTGTAAAAGTTTTTAGTGTTTTGCCTTTAGTAGCTTTCATGCTTGTTCTAGCTTATGTTCCTTGATTATCTTTGTGTTCATTTGCCTATTAGGTTTAGTACCCAATCATATTCACATTCCTTGTTACATTCAAACACCAATCATCAATCGTTTTTCGATAATCCATCTCTAGCCTCGTTGGGACATAACGACCCGGGAACACTCTATACTGCTTCCGGTTTCATTGGTCTCGCGTGATTTCGTCCCTTGGTGTATTTATGTCATATATAGATAGGTTTTAAGGGGTGAGTTCGCGCGTAACCAATTTTTGGCGCCGCTGCCGGGGAGGCTAGTGCTACGATTGTTATCCTACGTTTGATTTAAGTTTGTCTTATTGTGAATATATCATCTTAAAAAACACAAAAATATTTTTCTTTTCTTTTTACTAGTACATATCATATAAATCTAAAAAAAATCAAAAATATAAAAAAAATTTCTTGAATACTTGTAATCATGACTTTCCTCTTAGTTCTAGGGAAATTCCTAGTTTTGATAAACTGGAGCCTCAACCAAAGCCTTTATCTAATTGTCCATCCTTAGATATAAGTCTAGGAGAAGAAAGAGGCCCCGAACCACCCATCAAACCCAATAGTCCGAATAGTTTTAGGAAGAAGGTAGTTGATCACTTAACCATTCATACACCGCCTTCATCTAACAAGACGTCTTTCTACCCTAGGGATGTGTATTGCTATTATCACCCATGTCTAGATGACCCTAAGAAACATTATGGATTTAAACCGGATTTATTAGGAAATAGTGGATCCCTAGGTATCGATTTTTTGAACATGGAGATGATTGAAAATGAGCGAGAATTAGAATCTAAGGAAGTTTCTTTTCTAGGAAGAGGAATTAATTCACCCGTTAGGCCAAAAGAAGTAGAGAATGTTAGGATAAAAGAAACACACCATTTGGAGCATATTATTCATCAACTAATTTTTCAGCATATGACCCCTTCTCACAACAAGTGATGTACCGTTACTATCACTCCTGCACTTGAAACTCAAGTGTAGGAAACCCTCTCTTTATCTGCTAATAGGGTAGAGTCAGGCTCGTGTCTCGAACCCAAAACAAGCGCGGGATTCTTGGGAGGCAACCCAAGCACGTCTCATCAACCTAATATTTTAATTTCGCGCATTTTAGGATCTTGTGTGTTTTAATTATATTTCATTTGTTTTTATATGTTTGAATCAATTTTGTAATCATGTTTTGCTTTGTTTTTAACTTCGTCTTATTGACAATCAAATGTATTTTGCATTAAATAAGTGTAGAGGAAAATATTGGTTCTTAAGAACTAATTCAAACATATTAAATAAATTGTTAGATTTTAATTGCGTCAGTTTTAAATGTTTCAATATGATTTTAATGTTTCAATTCCACAAGTTTTATTGTAGTGTTTTACATAGGATATAACTAACAAAATTGCGTGTAGGAAATTTTTCAAGAAAAACGAAGAAAAAAATCTTTACAGTGGCTGAAGACGGCGTCAGGGATTATCCTGACTGTGTCACGACTCCAGCCATGTTGAATTGTGATAATTTTTCTATATTTTCGAAAAATAGATTGTGCAATATCTAAAATTTGTAATTTTCTTGTAAACCTGTAGAAACCTGTGATTACATCATCGCTTTCATCCTATCTTTACTGCTTTCATAGAGTCAAACCCTAAAATCTCATTGTATATATATATATATATATATATATATATATATATATATATATATATATATATATATATATATATCCCGCCAATTTTATGCTTGGTGTAGTTGTCTTTGTCTTTGATTACATGTTATATTTGATAAGAAGAAGCTTGGAAGTTCTTAGGAAGTTTCATTGGATGATTCTTGGAGGACGATTTAACCAGTTATCGCATGTTTCTTCTCCATTATTGAGCAAACCAGGGGAGTACTAGTTTCTTTTACTTATTTTCTTTTCCCTTTATTCGTTTTTACGGGTACTTCTAAAGAACATTGGGGACAATGTTCAACTTAAGTGTAGGGGGAAAATAAGCCTTAGAAACTATTCCTTCATTTGCCATTTGCTTGTTCCTTAAAATGATGGGTAATATATCGAAACATAGCGTAAAAGGTAATTTTGACCCAAATTTAAAAAAAATTATGACACATACCGACGAAAACCAAGTATTAATAGCGTCTCATGGATAGGAATGTATATGACTAGCACAAAAACCCTCAAAATTCCACCTCAAAAATGTGAGGTTCGCCTTTAGATCTTTAGGAATTCGGGTATCCATTTTTGATACCCAAGATAGTTTATACCTTTAGCTTTCTCGAGTTAAGGTTCGAATGTAGTCATATGTGTCTATTTCGTCGTTACGGATATATACGTATGGTCTTTGTCGCCTTTTTTGGGGCATTGGTACCGGTGTTAAATTATATTAGTGTCCGGTAGTATATTAAATTGTAAAACTTGTTTTTGTGATGCATCCCGAGACCGCATAGTAAGTATTAGGATTTTCTAGAAAAGAGGCACTAGGATTAACCCATGTTTTAAACCTGTAACTGTTATTATGGTGACATCGACTATATAACTATCTCACACCCTTGTCATACACTCATTTTTAGTGCAGGATACCCCTAGTACAACCCTCTGAGCCTATCCTTTTTCACGATTCTCGTAATTTTTTAGTTAAGCCGGACTATTAATGAAGAGCAATGTCACCCTTAAACCAATCATTACACCCAAATCACCTTAGCCTACCTTATATGTGCTCACCTTTAGTACATTATTGTTATAACCTCAAGTTAATTATTGAGTACACGGTTGCTAAGTTCTTATCCTTGTAAATACTGTTTCGGGACGATTGAGATTCATGGTAGTATTCATTTTATGAAGAATTAGGAAAGAAGTAAATTACCCCCAATAGAGCTCAATAAGCTCCATGTTATGTTGACCCACCTCAAATCGGGTTATTAGTTAGATTGTAAATATCGAGTGTGTAAAAGTTCAAGTGTAGGGGTGTATCTATAAACCCTCGTGATGAGCAATGGTATGGAAAAAGTGTACGAAAAAATGTATATTATAAAAAAGGAGTAAAAAATATGTGTGGGCTGCCATTTGCTTATGTTTATATTTGTCATAGAGTCAAGAAAAGAAAAATAAAGATATTGATGTAGAGTTTTATAGAGTTTGTATATCTTGTCTGAGTCTTTGGCTTAGCAACCTAACCAACGTGTATTCTTATAAATAATTAGCTAACCATTCCACTCTAAATTCACCCAAAAGTCACTCCCCAAATGTATCTCATCCATTTCCGTTTTCGTTAACGTTATCTTACACCTACACCTCCTACACCTCACAACCCTTTAAAAGACCTCTTTGCAGAGCCGGCCCTGGTACCGGGCGAAGTGGGCGACGGCCCAGGGCATCAAGAATAGGGGGCATTAGATTTAAGTTTCATGTTATATTGAGATAAAAATTAAAATTTGAAAGTACAAATATTGAGCTTTTTTTATACAGTAACTTAGAGGAAGAAGACGATGTATGTGGAGAGAGAAAGTGAAAATAAAAAGATTAAATTTACATATTTTTTTGTGTTGGATGACAGCACACCCACATGCGTGACAGAAATATAGACCAATAGAAGTAGATACTGGTAACTTTTTTAGTTCTATTTTTTTCAAAACTGCACTAGTATATTTTATATACGTTTTAAAATAAGGGGAAATTCTATTTTCCATAGGGCACTATAAGGAAAAATCACTTCTAGTAAATGCTCCAAAAAATTTCATTTCTCAAAATATCCTGAAGCGACCGGGTGATATTAGAGCGGCTCTCATCAAAAATTGACACGTGTCCATGCAAGTACGGTGCGACCAAAGCGACTTGGACTCTTGTCAAAATTTGGTGAAAGTCGCTCTGATCGTCCTGGGGCATTTGATGAAAGTTGGTCGTCTCGGAGCATTTAGAGCAAGCTTTTTTTAATAGGGCAAAAATAGAATTGCCCATTAAAATTATTGTCAATCAATAAACAAACAAATAGTTAAAAATAAACATCATAATTATATTTTTTTTCTTTTTCTTTATATAATGACAGGTTTACTTTTAATTGATTAATTTAAAATTTCTTTAAATTTTGTAATAATTTAAACAAATGTAATATAGTAAACTCGATCCAAATTTTCTACCTATTTTTAAAAGTGGACAATTAATTTAAACAGCTCGAAACGAAAATGTGAACTATAATTTTGAAACAGATGTTCTATTATTATCATTATTCTTGTTATAAGAAATATATGTATTATTACATTATTATTGTTATGTGAAATGTAGATCAACGAAGTCATCTGTATAGGTAAACCTCAATAATATCTTAAAATATATGTTGCTTTTTTAAATTTTTTAACGTTAATTAACTATCACATAACATATGCAACATGAGTTTATCTCACATATCGAAAACGTTATTTTGTACCCACATACACATTTAGTTAAAAAATTCTCAAAAATATATGACGGCATCGTTTAGACATTTATTTAGGCACCAAACCCCTAAATATAGCGCGCATTTTGTTCACAATCAGGCATTTTTTTGTCGGTTCGCCTAGGGCATCTCAAAACTCAGGAGCGGCCCTGCCTCTTTGATAGTAATGATTAATACTTGCGCCTAGCGGTGGAGGTTTGATCCTTTACCAAGCCTATGATAATTTATGTGCTATGACAGGTAATGAGTGTTAATTTTCCGTTTCCCATAGTTGTTATAAATTATTATAAACACTTATGTGAGGTGTTAGTATGTACTTTCGTGCTTTTAATTACGAGGTCTAGAATGTTGTGTCGTAAAATGCTTTTAGAGAGTAAGTTAAATGACCCAAATATTGCTATTGTCTAGGTAGAAAAGCCCATTTGCTTGAGGACAAGCAAATCCCAAGTGTAAGGGTATTTGAAGATGTGTCATTTTATACACTATTTTAAGGTCATTTAACCCCTTACATCATGCAAATATTCCCAGATTATGTGCTTAATCGTTTGTTTTCAGGTTTTTAGCACTTGGATGGCATTTGGAGGAAATACACGTGACTTGGGCTCATTTGGAGAAGAAACGGACAAGACTACGGACCTACACCAAATCTCTTAAAGAATTGTGCAACCAGTGCGTGGAGACGGCGTCGCAGGCATAAAGCGACGCCGTTGCAATCTTTCTAGTGACGGCGTCAAAAAATTGACAATGGCGTCAGGACGTAACCGACTCAAATCAGACCTAGAAGATTCTATCTTGTGACGGCGTCGTGACCATAACTTGACGTCGTCGAGACGATTTCTCTATATATACAAAAACGAATTTAGTGTTTAACTTTGTATAACTTTTGAGAGCCAAACCCTAAGTACTTTGTCAGCTTTTAGGATGTCTTTAGGGCTTAAAAACCTTATTGTAACTGACCTTAATTGACATTCTTGTAAAGCGATTTCAAGAGAAATTGAGTGTTTTTCTAATTTAGCAAAACTCTATAAAAACTCAGTGTAAATCTCTTTACTTACAAATTCAGTTTGTTCATAAAGCTTTTGTGCAAGACAGTTACATTCCCTGACTTTATGAAGATATAAGCATTGTAATTCAGTGATCTCATCTAAATCAGATGAAGATTGCAAATACAAACACATAACATCTTTAGACACACATTCTTGCAAAAGCATATCATACATGTTGGAAAATTCTGCCTTATCAGATTCAAGTTCATCAAGTTCATCTTCAAGAGATTCAACGTACTTTAAATCTTCATGCATTTCTTGCTTAAGTTCATGTACAAATGCAAAACTATCATTATGAGTCTTAAGGGCAAGGGGCATCAAACATATCTTAACTAGGATTTTCATATCTTGCATAGTTGGGTTACGAAGATGACGAAGGTCGTTTGAATGCTTTACCCATGCTTGATTGACAATTTCTTTCAGATGATTAATGTTATTCGTCATGACATTATATGCTTGTCTACTTTTGCTTATTGATTTAGACACTGGTAAGAAATCTATGTTTTTGAAAATATTTGGTTTTGTTTTCACAAATGATTTTCTCCACATTTTATTTCTTATTTCATTTGCATGTGGGAACTGAATTTCATAATGCTGAGATGGGGGTTTAAAAATTTCATAAAGACTATTTAACTTTGTGTAGTCAAAAGGTTTCACTAAGTCTTTATTCAATTTTGATCTACTCTCGTTATCAAGAGTCAGAGTCTCTTCCCGATCGGGGACGAGTTTGTTTGCAGGATCAGATTGGTCATGTGGGATCGCATACAAACATGGTTGTTAGCCTAAAAATATTGAGTCAAACAATGGAAGTTCGTTCATAATTATATTAGGTCTCGGTCACTAAATTAATATACGTTGTATTAGGCTAGACGGGTAAACGGGCTCTTATTTGTAATCTAATCGGTCACGTGTATCGGGCGAAAGCCCAAGTAAACCCGAGCCCGGCCCGTAGAATTACTAAAGGCATGCAAGCCTTTTAGTCTTCACTATAAATACCCCTCTCCAAGGAAGGAGAGGGTGTTGGTTCATTTGTAAACTTTTGATATTGCAAGTAAACTTTCCATTCTCTCTCTAGTTTTCTCTCTACAATTCTTCCTAGTTTCTTCCTTATTTTCTTGTTAAGGTTAATGAAGTGAAGTGATCAAAGGTTACCGACATTTGGTATCAAGAGCCTCGGGTGTTTAGTGTTTGATTTGTGGTTTAAAAATCAAAATTCGTGTATTTTTTTTGTTTTTTTTTTGTTCGAAAAAGAAGAACAAGAAAAACCATGGTTTGATTTGATTTTCGTGGTTAAGGTGTTAAAGTTGTGTACTTTTGTGCTTAAAACAAACCCTTGTATCGTTTAGTGAGGTTCTACAATTTATTTCGTGGCTAAAAGGGTGAAATCGAGCTAGATTAAAGTTTTTTCGTCATTGCGTTTTGAAACAATTCGTCGTTGCGTTTTGAGTAAAAGGTGACTGCGTTTTGTATAAGAGACAAAAAGTACTGTACTTGAAAGTGACATTTGTACTTGTTGCGTTTTGACCAAGTTCATTGCGTTTTGATCAAGTTCATTGCGTTTTGACTCGTTGCGTTTTGATCAAGTTCATTGCGTTTTGACTCGTTGCGTTTTGATCAAGTTCATTGCGTTTTGCTCGTTGCGTTTTGTCTACAGGTTGCGTTTTGAAGACCATCATTGCGTTTTGACTAAACGTTACTCTGCCCAATTTTTTATACATTGCGTTTTGAGTCCAAGACAGATTGCGTTTTGACTTCAAAGATCTCATTGCGTTTTGATAAAGAACTCACTGCGTTTTGATCAAAGATAGTTGCGTTTTGACTAAAGTCATTGCGTTTTGTCCATTGAAAACCCATGTTTTGACTAAAGTCATCCGCGCATCAGGTGGTATTTGACCGAATTTGGGAATATATATTAATCACCGTTTAATCAAAACATCACATCAAGACAAACAAACTTCATGGACTAAATACGAGGACTTTGGACTTTAATTCGGACTACAAGAACATAATCAACAAACTTTAACAACAACAATAAACTTTTCATGGTTTTATTTTGTAAAATCCCACGAAAGAACTCAATTTCTCGGTTTAAATCTTTGACTTGTAAAATCCCGTGCAAATTAATTACTTTCAATCATTTTTCACTTCATAATTCGTCAATCATTCATCATGACAACTCCAATTGTAACTTCCACAACTGACAGTCAAATGCATAACAACATAATGGCAGTAGGTTCAAGGGATCGTCCACCAATGCTTGTAACAGGACGATATGCACAATGGCGATCACGGTTCTTACGATACATTGATACAAGACCAAATGGTGATGCCTTACGGAAGTGCATTCTTAAAGGTCCTTACACTCCAACGATTGTCACAACACCAGCTGTTCCTGCAACAGAGGATTCTCCAGCAGTTCCTGAACAAACAACAGTCGAGACTGTTACGAATATGACTCCTGAGAACAGAGCTCATTTTGAATCAGAAAAAGAAGCGATTCATTTGATATTGACTGGAATTGGAGATGAAATATACTCAACTGTTGATGCATGTCAGACAGCTCAAGAAATGTGGGAAGCCATCGAAAGGCTACAACAAGGTGAATCACTCAATATTCAAGATGTCAAGACAAACTTATTTTGGGAGTTTGGTCAATTCACCTCTCACGATGGAGAAACAATTGAGTCTTACTACACAAGATTCTACAAAATGATGAATGAAATGATCAGAAACAATTTGACAGTTGCAACGATGCAAGTCAATGTTCAATTTCTTCAACAACTTCAACCAGAATGGTCAAGATTTGTCACAATTGTGAAGCAACAACACAAGTTGGATGAAGTTTCATACCATAAGCTCTTTGACATTCTGAAACAATACCAAAAGGAAGTTAATGAACTCCGTGCTGAAAGAATGGCCAAGAATGCTAACCCATTAGCACTTGTTGCTACTGCTCAAACACTTCAAGACCCTTATTACCAAACATCAAAACCTCACAAATCATATGCACCAACATCAAAAGCTTCACTTCCAACCAGATCTCATGCAACTACAAGATACAAAGGCAAAGAGATAGCCAAACCAATCACACCACCATCTGAGTCAGCTTCTGAAGAAGACAGTGATCCTGAACAAGCTCAGAAGGATAAAGACATGCAGAAAAATTTGGCTCTCATTGCAAAGTACTTCAAGAAACTCTACAAACCTACCAACAACAACCTCAGAACTTCCTCAAACACCAGAAACAAGAATGTGGATACTACTCCAAGGTACAAGAATGACAATCAGACTGGACAGTTTGGGAATCAGAGGGCAGTGAATGTTGTTGGGGCTAGGGAAACTGTAGGTGGTCCAGTAGTGCAACAGTCTGGGATACAGTGTTTTAACTGCAAGGAATTTGGTCATTATGCTAAGGAATACTGAGAATAGAAATTACATTAAGTAAATATTAAGCTAAAACATTTTGAAAGGAAATTACAAAAGCTAAATTTAATAAGCTGAAAATTTATCAAACTAACTAACTCCCCCTCCTGTGTGTGAAGTGCTCTCTATTTATAAGGTCTTGGTGAAGCTTCTAGGAGTCTAGCCTGCTCCTCTTATCCATAATCTTAGCCCTTAATCCTTTGATCTCATTTATGGTCCGTTGGATTTGATATGATGAGCACACGGATTGCCAACGTGGCATTCCGTGTGTCAGAGTACTTGTGCTTCTTTTGCACTAAATTTAGTGTAAAAATCCAATCATTGGTGTGCTTCTTTCAATGCCCACGTGTCCTCTTTGTCCCGTTTTTTCCTTTTGCAAGCTTGACCCTTGGTGCTTGAATCTTCTATCCCTGCTGTCAATTTCAATTACCCCTTTGTTTTTGATGGGTAACTCGTCGAGAACGACAATGAACAGTAAAAGGGATTACGCTCCCTTTTTTAACTGTTAGTTAGGGGTGTTTGACTCGGGGGATTGGGTCATTGACCTGGGCTTTTTATAAAAAGAAATAGGATTGGGCCGGGTGTGGTTTGGGCTTGGTTATAAGAGTTAAGTTATAAAGGGATAACGACCGTTATCTCTTTATTATAAGGAGATAACGGTGTTAGGGCTTTAGGGACTTTTGGTGAGATTTGATTTAACATTAAGGACTGATTTGGTATTTTTGGGGTTTTGTCTTTTTGTGGTTGACCAATGTTGACCAAGAGTTGACTTTATGTTGACCATTTGATCTTTCAGC
>BQNB010101699.1:0-24415 GCA_026074375.1 Tanacetum coccineum | reverse complement strand
GGCCATTTTTTGAATCCGCTCAAGATATAATTGACGTAATACTCAACATGTTTATCTAAATAGTGGGAATGATATAATATTATTAAAACACAATTTGCAATAAGAGTTCACTCTTACTTCTGAATCTGTTTATTATATTGAAATTCTTGATGCATAGGTTTGTAAAAGTGTATAGGGTATACAGGAGGAATCCAATATTGTAAATTTAAACAAGGTTGAATTATTTGATGAAAGGATCTACCATGCTATTAAAGAAGAAGCTGAGGTAAAGCCTATGAAGATTGTAGAGGAGCTTGAACGATTACTTGCTAAGGACCTTTACTCGTCCTCTATGAAGTTCAAGGGGCACTCAACCATCTTGGAGACAAAGGAAGAATGGATGCTATTATTCCGTCCTCAACAAAGGCATCCCTCTTGAAAAAGGCTCAGGTCATTTAATTCATCGACTAAATCAGGTAAGGTAATGAGTGGATGTCGACGCTCACTAAGGTATGAATCTTACACATCATCTATTCTTTCTCCCGTATCACACTTATACCCAAATGGTGTTTATTGTTGCTATAACCTACACTTACTCTTAAGTGTGGGAAATGACACCCTTTTATCCAGTAAATAAGGGTGGAGTCAGGCTCGTGACTCGAACAAAAACAAGCGCTTCGTGGGAGGAAACCCATGCTTATCATTTAAAATTTAGTTTTTACATTTAGTTTATATTTTGTTATGTCTAGGCATTGCATACGACGTATTCACGAAAATCGAATACGATGTATCACTGACTTGGATGGAACAAAATCATTTACCATTCCGTAATTTATTTACCAAACCCTTTAGGATTTCTTTCCCTCTAGCATGTCAATACGACGTATCCCCATCTATGGATACGGCGTATTTATTGTTAGGAATTATGCATTCCTGACTTAGTACCGCTAGTTATATTACTTAGTACCGCTAGTTGTAATTAGTACTGACAACCAGAACAAAACAAATCCCACGTTATATAAAAGACCTTCCCATACCCCTAATATTAACACCCTAACCCCCATCTTACCATATCTTTTACCAACCACCCCAAACCTCCACCTTTAGGGATTAACTTTTATTTGTTTCCCTCCTTAGCAAGATATTTTTCTTTGTTCTTTTTCTTTTTTCTTTCTTTCTTCTTCTTTCATTTCCTTTCTTTTTCTGTTTTTTTGTCTTTTTCTTTTTTTTTTTTTTCTTTCTTTGTCCTTTTCTTTTGTCCCTTTATCCTTTTTCCTTTTGTAGTCTTTTTTTATCTTTATTACTAATCTTTATTACGTTTATCTTACTTTTTCATTTTACTATTCTTATCTCTTTATTAATTTTCTTTTACGTTTTTACTCTTTCTTTCTTTTCTTTTTGTCTTTTCTTTTTTCCTTTCTTTTATCTTTTCCTTTTCCTTATCTTTCTTATCTTTTTTTATCTTTTCTTTTCTTGTTATTTAGATACGGCAGATCTATATCTTAATTAACAATTCATATCATTCTACAAAACCTCCAGAACAAAAAACAAAAAAACTAAAACAAAAAAAGAAAAATATACATACTTTTCTAACCTACAAAAATATTATCAAATAACAAACAATACATAACATATTCCTATATTTTTTTTACAAATTCTTTTTTATTCTTTTCCGCCTTCTTTTTTTTTTCATTTTCTTTTTCCCTTCCTCTCCCTCTATAGCATAGAATGTCAAAAGAATAAAAAAATATAAATGATATATCACCGCCGAACCATAATCCCCAACTATGGATACTGCGTCATTTATTGGTTGGGAATTAGCATTTCCTCTCTGACTTAGAACCCCGCACCACCCACCCACCGCTAGTTATATTACTAGTACCGCTGTTTAATTAGTACTGAGACAGTACAAAATGTTAAGTACTGATCATTAGTTTAGTACCGTTAGTATAAAATAGGTTAGTACTATTTGATGAGATATGACATATGATATCTTAGGAAAAGGATATTCATGATTCTTTATAAACGCGTTTTGTAAAGCCCATTAGAGGTTATCCCTAGTGAATAAAAGGAACCCTAGCATCGTTTAGATAATATAGATTTCAACACACAATCATAGAGATCGAATAGTAATCATAGGCTTGTAATCGGTAACTCTAGCAGATTCAAGGTTTAATATAAAAGTTCTTTTGTGATATTCAATATTGTTCTTCTTAGCATTATTGATTAGATTCCACATAATCAATAGTGTTTACTCAGTGTTTCATTATTGTTTCTTTAGAATTATCTAAAGGAGCAAACTCTTTGCAAGCTAAAGGTTAAGATCTATTTAGTAAAACGATCCAACAAGTAGTTTCAGAGCTTGTGTGGAAACTCTGAATAAGAAGGACTAAATTGCAAGATAGCAGAACAAGACATTCCTCCACCCACTATTACAGCAATGAAGATTCCTATCATCAGGAAGGGTAAATACGATATTTGGAGCATGAGAATGCGATAATATATCTGTCACACAGACCATAACCTATGGGGTGTTATTGTCAATGGAGATCTAGAAGAAGAGCCTGCACCAACTGGAGAAACATCTGCTCTCCTTCGCTCCTCAAGACACATCCTGCCAGAACAACTGCTGGCTAAAAGGAATCAGGAAAGAGTTAAGAGCATCTTTGCTTTAGCAATACCTGATGAATACCTCCTCAAGTTTCACAATGTTGCAGATGCTAATCACTTCTGGAAACAATACAAATCAAGGTTTGGTGGTAATGAAGAATCCAAGAAGATGCAGAAAAATGTTCTAAAACATCAGTTTGAAAAATTTTCTACTGCATCAAATGAAAGTCTGGACAAGGCTTATGATAGGTTCCAAAAACTCATAAGTCAATTGGAGGTTCATGGTGCTCCAATATCAAAGGAAGATATCAACCAGAAGTTCCTAAGAAGTCTTCCTCCTTCATGGAATCAAATTGCTCTAATCATGAGAAATAAGCCAGACATTGATGAGATTGATATTGATGACCTCTACAACAACCTTATGGTTTAAAGAAATAAGAGATGGAAAAGGTCTTCAAGTCCACATCTAACACATAGATTTGGCTTTTTTCTCTCCCTCTGAGAATTACAGAACAGTACTAATGAAGTAAGTACTGTGCCCAGTTGGAGAAATTGGAGTTAGTACTTGCGGAGGAACTAGTCAAGTTACATCCACTCTATGTGCTCATGATGTAGCTTACTCTTTCTTTGCACAACCAACAACTAGTCCTCAATTGGAGAATGAGGATTTTTAGCAGATTGATGGAGATGACTTAGAGGAATTGGATCTTCGATGGCAGGTGGCTATGTTGACTGTCAGAGTAAAGAAGTTCATTCAGAGGATAGGAAGGAACATGGATTCTAAGGAAAAATGACCTATTTCACTTGATAAATCAAAAATTGAATGCTACAACTGTCACAGAAAAGGGCATTTTGCTAGGGAATGCAGATCTGGAAGGAATCAAGGGAGAAGATCTTATGGTGACAATGGCAGGAGCAATGCACCAAGCACAATGAATCTTCATCACATAGGTACTTAGGTGGCTAAGAGTATAGAGATGGCTATGACTGGAGCAATGATTTTGAAATAGAATCAGTCAACTATGCTTTAATGGCAATCTCTTCTTCAAGCTCATCAAGTTCTTCTGACAATGAGGTATAAAAATGTTCTAAACAATGTCTTGAATCATTTAAAACTCTTCAAAAGAACTATGATACTGAAAGAGAAAAACATAAGAAAGCAAAACTAGAAATCAGGTTATGAAATATAGCCTTAGAAGTCACTAGAATCTAGATTCATAGACATGAAAGAATGAATAGGCGTTGGGGTGAGAAATATGATTATCAAAACTATAGAGCTTAAAATGTAGAGAAATATAAAACTAACACCTTAAATATAGAATTAGAGCAGGTGTTGATCAGGAAAGAGATGAGTTAAAAGATAAGATTGCAATGGGAAAGAATCACTAAGGAATCTTGAATGAAATACTTAACAGTCCAAATGAGTGCTAGAGATAAAACTGGTTTAGGATATGGCACACAATTAAATGAATTAAGTAGCAATCATGAAACTGATAGTGAAAATAGTTTGAGTATTTTTTTATGTTAGATCAAGTGATGAAGAGAACACACTAGAAAATCATAAATTTTCAAAGAATAGGTATAAAGCTGTTCCCCCTCCCATAACAGGGAACTTCTTAACCCCAAGAGCTGACATATCATTTGCAGGGTTAGAGACTATGCCATTAATGAAAAAATCATTGAGGTCACAAACACTAAGCTGTAAATACTAAAACAAGTGAGACTACAGGTCAAACAAATGATGCAAATACTAAAAAGCCTAAGTCAGCCAGTGAGTCAGTTGTGTCTAATCCTAAGATTGACATAGATAGAGTTATCATTGAAGGAATGAACTCGGAGATTAGGAAAAGTAAAGGATGAAGTGCAAACAGTTAGACCTGAGACTCAAACAGTTAAGACTAGAGATGATAAAAGTGGTCAAAATTCTCAAAAACAAGGAATTAGTTTTAGGAAAGTAAAAGCTTGTTTTGTTTGTAAAAGTACTAAGCATCTTATCAAAGATTTTAATTTTCATGACAAAAAGAGTCAAGAGCCTAATCTGAAAATGTGGTTAATACTGGTCAAAGGGAGGGCAAACCAGTATGGGATAATACTAAAAGGTTTAATCATCAAAACTTTTCAAAATACCCACATTTAAGTAAGACAATTTTGTCCATCAGGAGATACGTAACAAGAACAGGCTTGACATAGGCCAAATTGTGATTACCGAACCCAGCTAAGGACCTGTTTGTACTGCTAGGTGGACCAAGGATGTTAGTACTGCAAGGCCTTTTATACTGCTATTAGCCAAGTGTTAGTTACTGAGCCTAGTCCTTTTTAAGCTACCAAACCTTATATATACCTAAGAAATGGACAAGGTAGACTAAAGGCACATGTTGCACCTATCAAGAGGTCTATAACTACACAAAACCAGCTTTAGACCTAAAACTTAAAACAAGAGTGTTAAAACTTTTCGGGTTTCAAAAATATGACCTAACTGCTGGGACCAAAAAGAGTCAATAGTTAATACTTTCTGTAAGGGGTAAGCTAGATACTAGACCTTAACAAAATCAAGATGGGTTTGTGGAGGCCATAAGGGAAATTACTTGATCATGGGTGTCCAAAGACAGTGGATCATTCATGCTCAAGAAGGTTGAATATGTTGACCCAAAAGGGATTTCCAAGTCTGTAATGGCTTGGATCCCTAAGAGATACTAATTCGCTGTCTTACTTTTTGTGAAGGTGCAATCCAATAGTCAATTACACGGAATCCAATGCAGTGGTGGAGATAGTGGTTTCTCTAAGCCATAGGATTTGGCAACAAAGCTTATGCTTTTAGACAATGAAGATTTCAATGAAGTGCTTTAAATAATGTGCTTTTTGGAAATGATCCCAACGGAGGTAAAAATAACGTAAAGGTAACATCAAAAAACTGCTAATTAGACTTTGAGTGATGTTGTAATTTTGTAGATGAACTTAAGGTTTTAAAACCTTCTTCAATGTCTCACAAATTGTGTGACAAGAAATAATTTCCTTTTTTTACTGAGTGTCTTGAATGTGCCTTATCTTGTATTCCGATCTTTAAGCTTCATGATGATAGTAAGTTGTACTATTTAGCAGCTCCTAGAAAGAATATGTGTACAGCTTGATTAAAGAACATTGTTCCTTCTGGATGTTATATCGTTGTTATAAACAAAATGCAACCCAGATGAGTCTAAATTATGAGCACCAACAGGAGATTAGGTCATAGAGAATATTCAATATAAAAATAGAAGTTGTTAAACCGTCCACCTAGTTATAGGTTTTACCTCAATAGTTTTGTAATGACCACCACATATTTTGCCTGTAAGATGGGTAAGTCAACACAATGGCCACCTGTAGAGAGCCAAGTTAGAAAGAATCATCAAAAATCCCCTAGAATTACTTCATATGGACTTATTTGGCCTTGTCTCTGTAGAAAGTATTAATAGGAAAAGGTACTGCTTGGTTGTGACTGATGATTTCAACAGATTTTTAAGTTCTTGAGGGGTAATTTTCTTAGCTACTAAGGTGGAAACATCTGAAATCCATTGTAATACTTATCATATGCTTTAGAAAACCAATTGATTCATAATGTTAAAATCATTATTAGTGTGATAATAGGATAGAGTTTAAGAATCATGCCATGAATGAATTCTTCTATGCTAAGGAAAGGGGAATCAAAAGGGAGTTATGTGAAGCTCGAACTCCACAGCAGAATGATGTTGCAGAAAGAGTGAAAAAAATAGGACCCTAACTAATTAAGGCAGCTAGAACTATGTTAGCAGATTCACTTTTACCTATCCCATTTTGGGCAGAGGCAGTTAATACTGCTTGCTATGTACTGAATAGGGTATTAGTGACCAAACCTCAAAATAAGACACCTTATGAACTATTAATAGGTAAATCACCTGGTATTAGTTTTATGAGACCTTTTGGGTACCCCTTAACTATTTTGAACACCTTAGATTACTTGGGCAAATTTGATGGGAAATCTGATAAAGGTTATTTGCTTGGATACTCTACCTCTAGTAAAGCCTTTAGAGTATACAACAAAAGGACCAAAAGGGTAGATGAGAATTTGCACATCAATTTTCTTGAAGATCAACAAAATGTGATAGGAACTGGTCCTAATTGGATGTTTGATCTTGATTTTCTCACCAATTCAATGAACTATATTCCTGTTAGTGTAGAAAATCAGGTTAATATGGATGCATGTACACAAGATTCTTATGTTGCATGTTCATCAAGAAAAGATAAAGGACCTACTCCGGAATACATACTGCTTCCACTACAACCTCATAGGATAAGGATTCCAGTAGAAGATGTTCCTCCAGCTACACATGAAAAACCTTCTGAAAGTTCTCTAAAAGACAATGATGTACAAGATACAGAAGATGCTGCTGACAAGGAAGAACAACATCAGATGAAAGAAAGTGAATAAGACTTGCAATATGAACTTGAGAAGATGGTTACTCAAGAATTGGCTGCTAAAGCTATGGATGATGTTTCAAGATAAGCCTTTGAGGAAGAAAATAGGAGAATTGCATCTTAAAAGAAGGTAGCTTAGGCTACCAGTACTAACATACTTAGTACTGATAGGCCATCTGTTAGTATTGCTAGTACTCCCAAAGGGACAAATGCTGGTGAATCATCATTTGTTTATCTTGGAGGAAAAATACCTATTGATGCATCTACTCTTCCTAATGCTAATTTACCCATTGATCCAAATATGCCTGACTTGGAAGATGCTTTTGATACTCTTCCAAATGATGGAATATTCAATGGAGCTTATGATGATGATAAAGATGTGGGTGTAGTGGCTGATTTCAACAACATGGATAACACTATTGCTGTCAGTCCTATTCCCACACTTAGAATTCATAAGGATCATCCAAAAGGACTAATTCTAGGAGATCCTACATCAGCAGTTCAAACAAGAGGGAAGATTGAAAAGGCTTCTTCAGTACAACAAGCCTTGGTAAGTTACATTCATAAACAGAACAAAACAAATCACAAGGATCATCAGAACTATTTGTTTACATGTTTTCTCTCTTAAGAAGAACCCAAGACTATATCACAAGCCTTACAAGATGAAAGCTGGGTTGAAGCAATGCAAGAGGAATTACTTTAGTTCAAACTACAAAAGGTTTGGGTACTTGTTGATTTGCCATATGGGAAAAAGGTAATTGGCACAAAGTGGGTCTTCAAAAATAAGAGGGATGAGAGAAGTATTGTTGTGAAAAACAAAGCACGGCATGTAGCATAAGGGTTTAGACAAGAGGAAGGTATAGATTATGATGAGATTTTTGCACCTGTTGCCAGAATTGAGGCAATTAGGTTATCTTTAGCCTTTGCATCATACATGTGATTTACTGTCTACCAAATGGATGTTAAAAGTGCATTTTTTATGGCACTATTGAAGAGGAGGTGTATGTTAATCAACCTCCAGGCTTTGTTGATCCTGCTCATCCAAACAAAGTCTACAAGGTGAACAAAGCTCTTTATGGTCTACATCAAGCTCCTAGAGCTTGGTATGAGACACTTTCTTCTTTTTTGATGGAAAATGGATTCAGAAGAGGTACCATAGATAAAACATTGTTTATCAAGAAGAAAAAGAGTGACATTATGTTAGTCTAAGTGTATGTGGATGACATTATTTTTGGTTCTACAAAGAAGTCTGTGTACAGAGTTTGAAGACTGTATGCACAAAAGATTCTAAATGAGCTCCATGGGTGAACTCACTTTCTTTTTAGGACTTCAAGTGAAGCAACAACCTGATGGAATCTTTATTAGTCAGGATAAGTATGTAGCTGACATCTTAAAGAAGTTTGATTTTTTGTCCATCAGAACAGCTACTACTCCTATTGAGTCTAATAAACCACTGGTCCTGGATGAAGAGTGTTGCACTGAAGACAAGATTGGCAAGGAAGACTTCTCTAAAGAAAAAGGGGGTACAAAAGGAGTATGTATCCAAACAGGGGAGGAAATCTGTCAAATCTTCCAAGGGTGAACCATCTGTGCATAAAGATCTAGCTTTTGATGATCTTGATGATGATGCAATGGACTATATGGAGACTGAGGATGCTCAAGATGAGGGGAGGACAAGCTTTGTGGTGCTTGAAGAGAAGGAAAGTGCAGATAAGGAATTAAGTACTGAAGCTCCTGTTAGTACTGTCAAGCCGAATGAAAGTACAGACAAGAGAAATGAAGGTACTGGCAAGCAAGATAGAGGCGACAATACAAAAGTTAGTACCGATAGACAAGGTGAAGGTACTGCTGATCAGAATGAAGGAAAAAATGCTACTCAAATAGCTCTAACAACTACTTCAACACCTACTCCAACAATATTTGGTGATGATGAGACCATTGCACAAGTTCTAAGTGTTATCAAGAATCCTGTTGCTCATTCTAGGACCAAGCATATTGAAATTCGTTTCCATTTTATAAGAGATTGTTATGAGAAGAGACTGATAAAGGTTATCCAAGATTCCACAACTGATTCTAATGTTGCAGACCTTCTCACCAAAGGATTTGATGTCACAAGATTTACTTTTTGGTGGTTAGCATTGGATTATTGAATCTATAGCTACAATTGAGGGGAGACAAGTTGATTTGGTGTACACTTTTATAGAATGTTATGTGAGCAGACATATTTTGCTAATGGTAATGTCTTTCATTCAGTTATTTGGGTTCTAGAGAGTCATTAGAGGGAGATATGGATGGTACTGAAGAGTTTTTGTTGTCCAACTTGTTCGATTTTTGGTTAACAAAAGTAGACACAACGGCTTAAAGTAGTACCGGACAGGCAAAGTTTGTACCGCTATAAAGCCATTAGAGAAAATACCTGTAAGGGTCTAGAGTGTAATTTTTGGCGGTTTCTTCGTCATTGGCGATGCTACTACTATAAATACCCATCTCAATTACACAATTGATCCTTCTTCGCTCTCTTAATCGATTTCAATTGACACACCCTAATTATTCATCCCGACGATTACCAAAATCAAATACACAATGGCTGGTTTGGAATTGCTGTTCTAAGCACAATATGGTGGCCTATTTGGAAAAGACGGATGGGAAACATAGTTTCATCAGATTATGGATTTTCTCACATGCAGTTCAATTTATTATGCACTCACTGTAAGTCCCATAGTCTCAACCTTGTTTATTGAACAATTTTGGACGACTGCTAAGTTTAGAACATTCAACAACATTAGTTATATAGATGCCACAGTTGCTGGCAAGCCTGTGACTATCTCAGAGGCATCAATAAGAAGTGATCTTCTTTTTGATGATACTGATGGGATAGATTCTTTGAATAATCAAGCTATATTTGATAATATTCAGCTAATGGGGTATGAGGGAGACCTGAATACATTAACTTTTAACAAATCCCTTTTTTCACCCCAATGGAAATTTCATTTTCATACCATGAATCACTGCATTAGTTCTAAAAGTACCTCTTAGGATCAAATTCCCACTAATATTGCCACAGCAGTAATTTGTTTAACCACTAATCAGAAATACAATTTTTCAAAATTAGTTTTTGGTGGCATGCTATGACACTTGGATGCAACTAAGAAGTTTGTAATCTATCCAAGATTTTTACAAATCTTATTGAGCACTCAGTTAAAAGATGTACCTGTCCCCTTGGACCACTTTCCAGTCCCAACCCTAACTAAAAAGGTCTTGACATTTATGATTAAAAAAAAAAAAAGTAAGATCTTTTTTGGGAAGGTTACACCTTTATTTGATTCTATGTTGGTTTAACTAACAGAGGATGAGGGTGAGGCTTCAGAAAGACCATTTGATTCCCAACCCATACCCTCTCCTCCTCACCCAAGTGAAGACCAACCTCAGACACAGACTGACCCTTCTCTTAGACCTTCTCCTTCTATAGCTATTCCTGATTCCAATCCAGAGGGTTCTGGTGGGAATCATGGAGGTCAATTATCTAATAATATATACCTCTCAGGGAATGAGGATGGTCTGACACTCCAAAGTGTATATAACCTTTGTGTGTCTTTATGTAAACAGGTCACAGCTCAGGCTAAAGAAATTAAAGCTTTGAAGGCTCAGGTCAAGAAGCTAAAGAAAGGAGTCAAACCACTTCTCACACATCACAAATCCTGGATGAAGAGTGTTGCACTGAAGACAAGATTGGCAAGAAAGACTTCTCTGAAGAAAAAGGGGGTACAAAAGGGGTATGTATCCAAACAGGGGAGGAAATCTGTCAAATCTTTCAAGGGTGAACCATCTGTGCATAAAGATCCAGCTTTTGATGATCTTGATGATATTGTAGATGATGCAATGGACTACATGGAGTCTGAGGATGCTCAAGATGAGGGGAGGACAAGCTCTGTGGTGTTAGAAGAGAAGGAAAGTGCAGATAAGGAAGTAAGTACTGAAGCTCCTGTTAGTACTGTCAAGCCAAATAAAGGTACCGACAAGAGAAATGAAGGTACTGACAAGCAAGATGGAGGTACCGACAGTACAAAAGTTAGTACCGATAGACAAGGTGAAGGTACTGCTGATCAAAATGAAGGGAAAAATGCTACTCAAACAGCTCCAACAACTACTTCAACACCTACTCCAACAATATTTGGTGATGATGAGACCATTGCACAAGTTCTCATCACAATGAGTCAGAATAAACAGAAGGAAAAGGAAAAAGGAGTAGAGATTAGGAATGTTGAAGATACTGAGAGACCAAGGCCTACTTCAACAAGATCAATATTGACTTTGAGACCTCTTCCCAAGATCGATCCAAAAGATAAAGGCAAAAAGAGGATTGAAGAGGAAGATGAATCTGATACTGAATCAGAAGATATTACTGAAGCTGAAAAGAAATTTAAACAGCTTGCTAATGATGAAGAGGTGGCCAGAAAGGTTCAAGAGGAGTGGGAAGCTGAAGAGGAGAAGAAAAGGTTAGATGAGGAAGAAGCTACAAAGGCTGCACTCTCTAATGAATATGATTTCATTCAGGCAAGACTTAATGCTGACAAGATACTTGCTAAAAAGCTTCAAGAGGAAGAGAGAGAGAGATGTATACTATTAAGCAGAGAACCAAATTTCTTCATGACACCATTGCTGCCCAAAGAAGATTTCTTGCTCAACAAAGATCTGAAGCTATCAGAAATAAACCTCCTTCAAGAAATCAGCTTAGGAACCAAATGATGACATATTTGAAGCATGTTGGAGGCAAGAAGCATTCTGATCTGAAGACCAAGAGTTTTGATGAAATACAAGTTTTGTATGAAAAGATAAAAAGGTCTGATGATAGTTTCATTGCTATTGGTTCAGTTGAAGATGAAAAAATGATCAAGCTTTTGATGCTTCTAAGAAGAGAGTAAAGAAAGATGACAGTGTCAATGGAGAAATTAAAGAAGAAGAAGGAACTAGAAAAAGAAAGCTTGGCAAAAGGAAGAAGATGAAGTATAAGAAAATAAAGTTCACTTCTAAAGATGATGAAGAGCTAAGATTATGTTTAACTATAGCTTCTGACGAGGATAAGGAAGTGGATTATGAGATACTTGACAAGAAGTATCCTATCATAGAATGGAGATCTGAGTATCTTACAACCAAACGATAGTATGATGAGACTGAAAAGGTAGAAGATGTTTATCTTAATGTGGTGATTAAAAGTAATAGACAAATAAGATACTTCAGTACTTTGATGGCAGTGCTCTCCATACTTGATAGAGATAACATCTGTGCTATATATCAACTTGTGATGAACAGATACCAAGATGAGACACCTGAGGGATTTGACAAAATACTTTGGGGAGATTTGATAATCATGTTCAATCAAAGTGATAGTGATGAATTTTAGAATGCACAACAAAATTGGAAGATAGTGAGCTGGAAGCTACATAGTTCTTCAAGGGTACACACTATAATGACTGATGAAGGATTAGTCATTTATATGTTTGTAGAGAATAAGTATCCTTTGAAAAAGGAAGTGCTGTCACAATTGATAGAGTTGAAGTTAGAAACTGAAGAAGATAGTACTATGGCTTTGGAACTGAATAGATTTGTCAGGAAGCAGATTGCAGAGTTAGAACCTAAAGACTCTGATAGAGATGAGGAGGATCCTTGAGTGTTGGTTCTAAGACCACACAACAAATGGTCATCAGTTCACCATGCTTAACAGGCATAAGAACTAGCTAGTCCATAAGCAAACGACTTATGGTAAAGACTTCTCAAATCCGTTTATGGTTGACAATTTACCAAAAATTGTATGGTTCTCAACTCACCTTGCTTCACAGTAAAGAGTTGGCTAGTCCAGGATCAAACAGTTCCTGGTAAAGACATCTCAAATCTGTTGATAGCTGATAGTTTGCTAAAAACTATATGGTTATCAATGCACCATGTTATGGCAATGAAGCATTGACTAGTCCAAAAGCAAACGGCTTTTGGTAAAGACAAATCAAATCCGTTGATAGTTGATAGTTTACTCAAAACTATAAGGTTATCAATTCACCTTGTTGTTTACAATGAAGAATTGGCTATCCCAGAGCAAACGGCTACTGGTAAAGGAATATCAAATCCGTTAATGGCTGGTAGTTTGCCAAAAACTACAAAGCCAACTTAGTTGGATGTTGATGTTGCTGTTGCTTGATTTTTTCTACAAATCAACTTAGTTTGGATATTGAATCGATCTATATTACTAATGAAGATGGATAGCTAAAGATGTCAAAATTATCAAAGATCAAGATCAAATTTCTTGTCAAGTGTTTAATAACAACCTCTAAATTTCAAGAAGAGTAAACGATGAAACATGAAGTTAAACAAGTTCAACAATCATGTTAAGGGAGGATTGTTGGAATTATGCGTATTCCTGACTTAGTACCTACACGCTAGTTATATTACTTAGAACCGCTAGTTAATAATTATACAACATACAAAGTGTTAAGACTGACAGATTATTGTAGTAAACGTTAGGTATAAAAATAGTTATACCGTTTATGAGATATCATGAGATATACATTATGAAATGATATGCATGATCTTTGTACGCGTTTGTAAAGCCCATTAGGTTTCTTAGTCTAAAAACGGAATACCCTAGGCATAGTTAATAGATATAGTGTCTATCACATATCATAATAGATCGAAATAAATCATAGTTTGTAATTTGTAACTAGGCAGATTCAAGGTTAAATAAAAAAGATCTTTTGTGATATTTAAATATTGTTCTTTCCAGCATTATTTGATTAGATTCCACATTATCACTAGAGTTATTACTCATGTTTCAATATGGGTAGCTTTAGAATTATCTAAAGAGCAAACTTCTTTGCAAGCTGAAGGTTTAAGATCTATTCAGTAAAAATGATCCAACAAGAAATCATCAGATTAATTACAACATTAGAGTATTAAAACTATTAGTATAAATGTTTCCTCTTGAAGGCTTATTTACTTCTTGCATTCTGTCTACATGTTAGTTACCTTGCTAAAGCCCTTAGACTTGATCATGTTTAAAACAAAATTAGGACTTTGCTTGCCTATTTTCTTGCTTGATAAATAATTGTAGTCTTAGTTGCCATAAAAACTAGGACTTGCTGCAAAATGGCCACAAAATAGTCCACCTTTTTACCATTTCCTGAAATAAAACAAAAACCTATACTCTTTGGACCTTCCAGGTCGCAGCCCCCTTAAATCAAACGGGTGGTCCCCTTAAAATTAAAGGGGTCGGCTATACAATTAAGGGGATCGGCCACCTGAAGCATGAATTTTACTGTTTCTTTCTGCTTTTTGGCCCTCCTCCTAGACCCAGTTGTACTTTCCTAATTCTCACCAACATTCCTTGGATTTGATTCAACAATGTCCATACCACCATAAACACAATATCTTCCTAGTATAAATAAACCCTCATCCTCAACACATTCACCACATTAAACTTGTCCTCTCCAATGTCTTCCCCTCATAAACCTTTACCCAAATCTTTAAGGGTTGCCAAAATGTCAGTAGCCCCCAATGTAGAGAAGAAGTTGAAACCGTGTAACTCTTCCAAGAGTTGATGTTAACTTACCAACACCAATGCTCAAACCACAATCTCCTCTCAAGAGAACTCTCCTACTACTCAGACAATCCATGATTCGCTACAATCTTACTCACTTCCACTTAGTGATTCTTGTGACACTAATGTTGGACAAGCTTCCATTCCACCACAAAGCATCAATCAATATCAAACATAACCCCCATTTCCTCACTTACTCATCAATTCACATGTTGCTAGTGTGCTTCATGCTTAAACTCCTCCCTCGCCTCAAGGTGACAACCACACACAACCTCCACTTCCTATATCTCCAAGTAGAGAAATGCTCATGAATGACATTAACCAACTTCAAGACTTATCAAATCTCCTAGCCATGCACCTCTCACAACGTAACACTTCCTCATCTCCTTACTCTCCAAACTTACCTCATTCCATCAACTTGGATCAAGTTAAACAACATGTTGGCTATTGTCCTTGATGCATCATTACCCAAAAACAATTCCTAACCTTAAGTGAAGATATCAATTAGATTGAATTTCTTCTTACTCGACCACAACCACCACCTCAAGTCCACCGATATTACCCTCAAACAACCACCTCCGCTCTAAACTCTCCACCAACAACCAACTAAGCATATTACATGCTTACTTTTTATCGCTTTCAAATAAATGGCCAACCCTCTCCTTTTGCAAGCAAGTCCAATGTTTTCCTATAGCAATTTAGGAATATTAGGACCTTTGTAGTGTTAATCTTATGTATGATCGTCTTAATATGCTTCTAGCATATTATTTAAATTTTATGTATGCATGAGTGTGTTTTATACATGATATCTATGTTTAATGATTGATCTTTGGTATTATGCTTTAGAGTGTAATTTTATTTTGGGTTGTTATCTTGCATATTATTTTTCCTTGCTTTGCTTTATATGTTAGAAAAATTGGTGTGGTTCTTCTAACTTGTTTTTGTAGCAAAGTTACCATAGCTCGATTCCTTGGTGCCCTCGAATGAGGGGAAGTACACATCAAGGGGAGCATTTTTTCCGTCGATTCTACTAATATTCATTGGCAAAGCCTTTTTGATTCTACAAAAAGGGGGAGGAATGGAAATAAACTCACTAAATACTTGTTTAAAACTAATTTTTTATTTAATGAGTTTAGATTTTGTAATCATCAAAAAGGGGGAGATTATTGATAGAAATAATGCCTAAAAACGTTATTAATATTTTTTGATCTCTCTACGTTTTGATGATCACAAAATGTAAAAACGATTAATGAAAAATTAAATGTAAACAAGTAATTAGTAGTAAATTTTAATTTCGAAAATTAAATCACTTAAAGGTATGAATAAACAAATGCTTAATGCATTTCATGATCAAAGAATTTTTTTATTTAACCTCATACTTTTTTATAAAAATGTCACAAACATTTTTATATCTTTTACAAAAACATTTTTAGATTTATAAGAAATGTTTTATTCAAATAAATATTTTGAATTCAAATTTTCTACCCCAAAACGGCTAGAAATGTTCCAGAAAACACCTCCCCCAGAAAAGACAAAAAAGGAAGCGTCTGGGCTGGGCGGCCCCCTTAATTTTAAGGGGACTGGCACCCTAATTAAGGGGACCGCCCAGAAAAAAATTCAGCTCAGCTGGCCTATAAATACTGGACTATTCCCCACTGATTTTCTCACCTTTTGCACACACTTTCTTTCTGTTCTAAATCAGTTTATACTCTCCTTTCATTTCTTTGATCATTTAATCATAAAGCTTTGTTTCAAAGTGATCCAAGCTTTGATCCTCAAGTGCAAGAGAAGAATACTTCCTGCCATCAAGTGAAGAAGTATTATAGCTTAGTGTGTGTCCTTGCAACCTTGTTGCAATTGTATTATATCTTGTAAATCATTTGTGTATATTGTGAAGGTGTGTATTGTAGTTGTGTATATTAAGTAGATTGTGGTGATCATTATAAGTATAGTTGGATCGGGGTGATCTTAGAAGTAGTGTTAGATTGGTGTGATCTTTATCAACATTTATGTTCCAGCGAAGGCGATAAAACCACACATGCTCATGTAAATCCATGAATGAGACATATGTGATTGCCCAGTTACTTCACTTGAGAAAACTGAAGATAGAGATCTGGCTAGGGTGTAAAAACTGAACTGAAGAAAATAAATCAATATTGTTCAGTTCTTTATTTTTTACCAATACCAATGCTTCAGAAAATGAGACAAAACCACATATGCTCCATTAAATCCATGAGAGAGATACAAGTGATTGCTCAGTTACTTAAATCAAGCAAGCTAAAGGTTAATAAGCAAAAACTGAACTCACACTTAGCAAATAATGTTATGTTCAGTTTTGGTTGAAAAGTTGAACCCCTTCAGTCTTCATCTGAAGAATCATTTGAGGATTCGGGTTTTGAGCCATCGATGTTCAGCATACCTATTTCACAAATCAATCTTTTGAAAGTTGGTTCATCTAGGGGCTTGGGGAAGATATCAACAAGTTGATATTGAGTGGGAATGAAATGTAATTCAATGTCCCCTTTTAGAATATGATCTCTGGTAAAGTGATATCTGATATCAATGTGCTTTGTTCTTGAGTGGAGAACTGGATTGTTTGAAATTGCAATAGCACTTGTGTTGTCACAAAATATCAGCACCTTCTCATATATTATGTCATAGTCAGTGAGTTGACTTTTCATCCATAGTATATTGGCATAACATCCAGCAGCAGCTACATATTCAGCTTCAGCTGAAGACATAGCTACAGATTGCTGCTTCTTAGCACTCCAGCACACAAGTTTGCCTCCTAAAAACTGACAAGCACCTGAAGTGCTTTTCATGTCCATGTTGCATCCAGCATAGTCAGAGTCTGAGTATCCTTTTAGGTCAAAACCTGAACATTTATGATACCAAAGATCAAGACTGGTAGTACCTTTCAGGTATCTGAAAATTCTCTTAACAGCAATAAGGTGAGATTCCTTAGGATTTGCTTGATATCTTGCATAAAGACAAGTAGAGAATTGAATGTCAGGTCTGCTTGCAGTTAGGTACATTAGTGATTCAATCATACCTCTGTACTGAGTCTCATTTATAGCTTTGCCCTTTGAGATTAGGTCCTAAGTTATTAGGGGGTACCATTAGTGTTTTCACTGATGAACCATTTATGTCATACTTCTTCAGTAGATCCTTAACATATTTTTCTTGCTTGATTAAAATGACACTTTCAGATTGCTTAATCTGAAATCTAAGGAAATAGGTGAGGACACCCATCATGCTCATTTCTAATTTTTGAGTCATTAGTTCTGCAAATTGTTTTCATAATTTTGTGCTGGTGGACCCAAATATAATATCATTAACATAGATTTACACTAAAATCACATCAATTTAGGATTTGTAGACAAACAGTGTGTTGTTTATCTTTCCTCTAACAAACTTGTGTTCAATGAGAAAGGTTGAGAGGGTTTCATACCATGCTCTTGGAGCTTGCTTAAGTCCATAAAGGGATTTGTCTAACTTGTAAACATGGTCGGAGAACTCACTGCTCTCAAAACCTAGAGGTTGTTTAACATAAACTTCTTTTTTTAGCTTTCCATTTAGGAAAGCACTTTTCTCATCTATTTGATAGACTGTGAAGTTCATGTAAGTGGCAAAGACAAGAAAGATCATAATTGCTTCAAGTCTTGTAACTAGAGCAAAGGTTTCATCATAGTCTATGCCTTCTTGTTGATTGTAGCTGATGCGTGTCGTCATGTGTAGATATTATTTATTATCAAGTTTTACATTGATATTTTGCCGACTATACCTAAAACAACACTAACGGGCGGTGTACCCTATCAGATGTAGCTTCGTTGGTAAGTAAGGTTTCGATCATTAAGAGCGAGAGCGTTAATCTTATAGTTCTATCAATATTTTGGTTAACTTAACTAAGTTAATTTAAACTATGTTAATTCTAATCTATATTAACCTATGTTAAACCTAATTCTAATGGATAAAGGGGGATTTTCAGTTTGAGAGTCTGGCACAGGTTTTGTGGTGACTTAAATCAATTTAAAACACAATAACACACACAAGCAGATAATCAAAAGATAGAAGAGTTGTCTAGCCAATTATAGGAAAACTGTATTAACCATGATTAATCCAATTAAAACACAGGTTTGTTTATTTTAGTGCAATGAGTGCTTATCTCAAGGCCGCGTATTATTCGAAGATTTAGGCGGTACTTCTTCCTAAAACCTAGACATGTAGAATTCTATCACAATTAAACGTATCCACATAAAGCATCTTATTTACTGATTATAATCTATCTTAGGAGATTATTAATGGTGATCTTATTAAACCCTATCTCATGGAGACTTTACCAATTACTGCTTAACGGCTCTTTATATACTAGTAGTCCACTATCTGAGTCTTTACCAAAGGAATTAGTACGTTTTTTGTTTATCCCAGGTCACCTGCTAGTCTAACTTGTTCACATAAACCAATGGTAAAGATAGGCCTATATTTGTGATCCTATTACTCAAGATATATAAATTATAGATATGAAGAGCCATCCCGGTATCTAGCTAGCTAGATATTTTGCATTCCTAAATTCAGTTGAATGATGGCTCGCATACTTAAGCACGTAAACATGTATAAGTTAATAAACATAATCAACAACCAATGAAAAATTAAGCAGTTGATATAAACAAACCAAACATTTAAATCTTCATAATCATGGCTAATACCCATGGGTATTAGCCCTTAACCATTGTAATTAATACAAGAATAATCAATCAACCAAGGTAAACTAACCGAGTTAAACGAATGAACCCAAAAATAGAACGATTATAAAAGTATAGGGATTACAAGGTGTTTCCTATGGAATTAGAAGCTTTGCTTGAGCTCTTCTGCTCTTCTTGTCTTCTGAAAATTGACTTTTGTGGTTAGGGTATCAAAAATATGAACAAGCACACCTAAAACTCATTTTTAGGTTTTCTATATATATTATCTGGAATTTCTTTGATACGCCGTATTGGTCGAGGCCAATACGGCATATTGGGGGGTTTCTTGGAGTAGGGACCACGTTCAATATCATCCAGAATATTTAATTACTATATCTTGGATACGGCGTATAGGTCTTCGTGGTTTCTTGTGAAGTGTAGGCACATATATACCGTATCTTCCTTGATGGATACGACGTATTGAATGTCAGAACAGTTTTCTTCAGATTTCTTTGTTTAAGCTCCAAAATGCGTGCCTTTTTGCTAATCTTCATAGAGTACTTCATAATTACTGCAAATCTCAAATATAAAAGATTAAATGTTTGTTCTTGCAATAATTATATAAAATGGGTAAGAATCGTGGGATAAATGATGCTATAAAAGTGACGTTATTTGATGTCATCAAATATCCCTCCCTCACTTGAATCCTACTTGTCCTCAAGTAGTCTTTAGAAATTTATGAAAATGTATCCCTAAGGATTTCTCCGTTAAGCATTTACTCATTCAATTACCAATACACAACCAAACACCTCACAAAATAGGAAAACTCTCAATTCGCTCAACTAATCTATGTTGTAATGTTTAACTAATTTGCTCAATTGCTCGGTCGTGACGAGTATTCTATCATAAGCTTGGAAAGGATACACATCTCCACAACTAAAGCTAAGGAGTAACAAGTTTATAAAGGTAAACTGGTTTAAAAGGCTTAAAGGGTTTGATCACTCTTTCAAATCTCTACCAATACCAATATTCCAGAAAAGGTGACAAAATCACACATAGACACCCATAACGATGAGATAGACACATATGACTAAATTTGAAACTTAACTCGAATAAGCTAAAGAATAGGACTAGTAGTATTCACCAAAAGTCATAAACCAGCAAGGGCGACAAACCACATATACACATCCATAACGATGGAATATACATACATGATTGCATTCAATTTCCTCACTCGAGTAAAACCAAGGGTTAGGACGAAAAGTGATATAGGGTATGGATCTTCTAATCCTTTCTCCAAAAGTAATAAACCAACAAGGTGGACAAAATCACATATACATGGCCGTAACGACAGAATAAACACATGTGATTGCTCGTATCCTCATTCGAGTAAACTCATTCGAGTTAACTTTAAGGTTAGGGATAGAAAGGGAAATAACAATTGTTGTTAATAAAAAAAATATACAAAACAATAGATTAAGTCAAAACAAATAAATAAGGTACAAAGTTGCTAGATATTCTCGACCGTTCCCTTGATAGAGAATACGACATATTTACCAAACGTCTTGATCATAGATCCAACAAAAACAACCTTAGTTAGCGTTCCGTCACGGTCAATCTTCCCAATCATCCATACTATCCATACTTTTCAAAACAGTGGCGATATCTCCACTTATAAAAACTTTAATAGTTGATCTTATAAACACGTATCAAAAACGAATAAATCGATCTTTTAATTATACCATTCGGTTTAAGCTTTAATGAAATCCGGACTATCTTCATAATTTTTCTCTTTTTTGCAGCAATTTTCTAATTTTTTTTTTGTTTTATTTAACAACTACAATCCTGGTGTAATTTCACCATCTTCACGATCCAATAGTTCCGAATATTTTCTCCCATAATTCTTCGTTACTACGATATATCTTAATATTATGAAAGTAGTAAAAATACATGAGTTTAACTACTTTTACATTTCCAATTGCAATGTGCAATTTTCTAACCATACCAGAGATATAAAATGACACAAGACACAGGAAATACGTACTTTACACTAAAGCAACTAGCAACTGATAAATGAACTTAATCTAACAGGGTAGGCTAAGGTGTAAAGATGTAACGAAACAAATAGTTGATGCAAACAGGAATGGTTAAATAGGTTTTTCTAGGAGAATCTTACTCTTAAAATTAGAGTAAACAAAGGGTTTATACGGGGGTTAACTAACCGGTGTCGTTAGTTAATAACATAACATATATAGGCTTTTTGGGTGTAATACTAGAAATTTACAAATTTAAACAAGTTACTCCATCTAAATCCATAGTACTCATTATTGTTGTCTCGAATAGATATATCAAGCCAAGATCTAAAGTCTACAACATCACCAGCACACTCATATTTTTGTGAGATTTTGGTAAATATTTAGAAACGGATAAGGCTGAATCCTCATAATATCTAATAAGGGTTTTGTGTGCAGGTTATGTAACCAGTAATTTCATAAAACTATGCTCAAAAAAAATTAAACATAATTTAAGCATATTAATGTGAAAAAAGGACAATTAGCGTTCTAATTCTCATCCCCCACTTAAATTATAAAACGTCCTCGTTGTATAAACATAATAGTTTAAAACGGGAAATAAAAGAACTAGAACGAGAAACTCCCCTGATATTTGCTCGGTATGATTCTCCATGTTGAGTTTAGGAGCAAGAATGTGTGTTGTAAATACGTCTGGATGCCAGCATGACTACAACAAACATAAGATTCCAAATTATAGATACTCCACCAACATTGTCGATTTCTTTTCAGCGAGGTCCTGTGTAAAATATAAAAAAACCATGCAAACCTATCTCGGGTATTCTACGGTTAAAAAAAATAAAAAATAAACTGTACAAGAAGTCAATACGCCGTATCCTAAAACCAGGATACACCGTATTAAAACCTATAGAAGGTATCTGAGTACGGGTCAGTCTGCCAAATACGCCGTATCATATAATGAATACGCTGTATAGACAGAACTAACAATAATGTAGAAAATTAAAAACTGGATAACGTCCAGACATTCAATACGCCGTATGGTATGGGGCGGATATGCCGTATTGATGTCTGGGAAGACAGACTCAATAAAATAAATTAAAAATAATCCGGGTTGTCTCTCGGGAAACACTTTTCTTTACAGCAAAGTATTTAAGTTAGACTTTTCTTCAGCTTCCTTTAATCCATCTCATGCACGCTTATGTGCCCGCGTGTAAGCCATTCTTCAACCTTCGCATCTGGAATAAATTCGGGTCCTAGATTCAAAACTCCTTTGTAGAAACGCTTCAGCTTTTGGTATAAGTGCGAGATTCCATTCATTTTATCTTGTTCACTTACCTTCAGTAATGGCGGGATCTTGTTGCATTTTTCATTATTGAGGTATTTGAACCTCGGGTTTGACCGCACCATTTGGTAAGTTACACTATCATCTCCATCACGAATGGTAATGATCCCATCAAACCTTCTGGCTTCTACACACGAAGCCTTGCAAAAAGGTTCTCCAACTATCACATCTCCCGTTCCTTCATCAAGATAAGGATCCATATCTTCCACAACTGTAACATAAAAGTTTCCAATAAAAACAGGTGCATTAACAAAGTTTCCTAATTCATTCCTCCCATTGAATTTAATTTTGTCTTTCATTATCGAGTTATAAAACTTTTTAGACATTACATTAATAGGTAAAATTGGGAGGAAATTAGCGTGTGCATACTCAAAACCCATCATGCATGAAAACTTTAAGTTGTAGGCACAATCAATATGGATTCTCCTATCAAAGTCACAATTACTAGGGTAATCATCCAATCCACCAATGAAATCACACCTATTATTAACTATATCCATCATGGGCTCATTAACAACCTTACCTTCCTCAATAGTGGGTTCTAAATCAACTTGATTTCTTCTAAGTTCTAGGGGCTCATTCAGATCGTTCAATTCAATATAATCTCCATATAATAGGTCAAATGATCTATTCAGGATTAAAGTTTCTCCCATCAGCCTAGCTTCTAAATCGAGGTCTATTATTTCTCTTAAGCTTAACATATAGACCTTCTTAATTAAACTACTAGCAGGTTTAATACTTTTAAAAATAATTTTCTCATCCTTTACCCTCAAAGTAATCTTTCTTTTAAACACATCAACCTTATCGTGGGCGGTAGACAAAAATGGTCTTCCGGGTATCAAAGGCACATTGACATCCTCAGGCATATCTAAGATGATGAAGTCTACTGGTAAAACAAACTTACCAATCCCTACTGGTATATTTTCAGCAATTCCCTTAGGATGTTTCACTGTCTTATCTGCTAATTCAACAGTCAACTTAGTATGAGCTAATTCGCCTAATCTTAGATTGTTAAGATCAAAAATATGGTATCTATATGGAAATTACATTAGTTTTAGTTTAAGTTAAAACACAAGGACTAAAAGTGTAATTAGTCCAAAGTGTCCTTGTGTTTTACCTATAAATACTCCCCTCTAATCACCATTAGAGGGTGAAGCTTACATTTGTAATTTCCCTTTCATTTTACATTTTAATAAAACTTTGAAAATTAAATAAAGTTCTCTCCTCTCAATAATGGCTTATTCTTATTTTGAGCTTCCCCGACCTCCCGAGATCGTGAATCGAGATTCCACACAAGTGGTATCAGAGCTGCGGGAGCGATTTAGTGTTGTTTAGGAGAGCTTATTCGGTTTGCTTATTATGTCAGCTTATTCCAGCAGCTTATTTTGAGATTATTTGGGCTTATTTTGTGCTTATTCGATCCTATTTGTCTGCTGTGCTTATTCTGTCTTTTTCTTGTGCTTATTTTCATGTGCTTAATTTGAGTCAAAACTGCTTATTTTTGGTCAAAAAGACAAACTGCTTAAAATGTGCTTATTCAGTTTTTGAGCTTATTTTTGTGCTTATTTGCTAATCTAGGTTGTATCAAGATTGTTATCCCAAAAGCTTAATCCATACGCAACAATAAGTTATACCAATAAGCAAAATAAAGATAGAAAAGAGATAAGGAAAGTGAAAGATTATTAAAGAGAAAATAAGATGGTGGAAGATTACACACACACACAAATTATGAAATGGTAACCAACACCCTCTCCATGTG
>BQNB010101698.1:0-21506 GCA_026074375.1 Tanacetum coccineum | reverse complement strand
AATTCAAATTTGGTGATCAGTGGCCGGATCCCTTAACATACACTGACTAGATCCGTTGGATCTGGGTGAACAATGGTACTTTTGCCAATAAATAGCAAGCAAACTCTCACCATTTTCTCACCTATTCTCATATACTCTTCCTTACATTATCATAGCATTATACTTACCTTTGATCTCAGATCAAAATCATAGTTTACATTTGTTTTTGGTGATTCTCTTTAGGTCTTTATAAAAGACATGATCACTAGTTTTGCATACAAGACTTCCAAGCCTTAAGACAATTGTTGCTAGTCTTTATCATCCTCATCATCCAAAGATAATTTTGCGTTGATTCTTGTACATCATTCATTTCATTATAACATAAACATCATAACCTTGTAAAGTTTAGATTGTACTCCGGTTTTAGAACCCGGTATTTAGCTTTATACCGGATAAAGTGTAAGTGACGTTGTGAGGCTTCTCCGCCGAATAAGGAGATTGTGGACGTAGTGTTTATGAACTCTCGAGTTGGGTACTCCGGAGTGGAGTATGGCAAATAAGGTGTTCTTGTAGCCGAACCACTATAAATTCTTGTATCTCATTCTTATTATTGTTTATAAACTTGCTTTCTCAAAGTATAAATTTGTATACTTTAATTTCGAAAGATTTTACCCAACTTGATCTAATTATATTGAAACGTTAAATATAATCGGTGAAACTATTCAACCTTCCCTTTTAGTTTTTCACTGTTCGTAACCTGAAATTGGTTGTTGTTATAAATGATATGATATCTATCTAGTATACGATATTTGACTTGTTAAATTTTATGGATTTTGCTCCAAAACAACAATTCAAACTTAATTTTACGATCTATAATTTAACCGCCAAACGTTTAGACCGGATATAATTCACTACTGATAACTCATCTTCAATCTCCACCATCAAATACGTGTAATCTAACCCATAGATGGACTCAGGAATTTTTAGAGGGTCTTGCAGATTTTTTTTATGATTGTGAGTACTAAAGTTGCACCAAAAAGAATTAACTTCGTAAAACTGAGGGTTGCACGTGCCCATAAAAGACATTTTTTATAAATAATTTTTTTATAAATAAATTACATTTCGTGACCTAAAATCAGGTGTGATGTGGGCCCGTTCCTGATCCAAAAAACTCACTTAAACGTAAGTATACCCCACAATACACCCACACACAAACAAAAACAAAGTCTGCCATGACCAACTTGTGCAAAGTTTTGGTTGATAATGTAGAATAATGATAAAACGTATCGATTTATGGTTCATTCATGACTTATTTATAGAGGTACATAAAGACTCAATCACAAACCCTAATGGGCTTGGGCCAGCACATGGCCAACTATATCATCTAACACTCCCCCGTAGTTCGAGCGGTGAAATCACGAAAGCTTGAACTAGAGATAACATAAAACATAAATATATAAATAAACATCACACTGATAAAGCACCTGAAATAAATAAACATAACACATCCGACCAAAATAAACAAACACCCACTACAATTTGAAATCCCCACTTGCCACACTACTTTTATCATCTTGTCTCCTCCGCACATGCTTTGCACGACCGTGACCTTGCACGACCGTGACCTTTGTACAACCGTGACCTTTTCACGATCGTGACCTTGCACGACCATGACCTTGCACGACCGTGACCTTAGCACGAATCAGGTAACAGAATAATAAACGAAAACGGTGTTGGTATAGCTGCGGTGGCGGCGGTGTTATGTTGTGGAAGCGGCGCTTTGATTTATTTGTAGTACATCTAATAGGATCAAACGAAAAAGGTATGTTTGGGATCCCTCCGGATCATCGGCGAGTTGTTGATGACAGGAGGAAATTTTTTTTGTGATGAAGGTTGTTTTGGAACGACTGATTGAAGTATTTAAGGTTTAGGATTGATATTTTAGGCTGATACCATGTAGAATAATGATAAAACCCGTATCGAGTTATGTTTCATTCATGACTTATGTTGTGTTTGGTTAAGGGCTTATGGGGGCTTGGGCTTTTAAAATAAGTCGGCTTATAAAATAAGTCTTGTTTGTCGCGCGGGCTTATAAAAGGGCTTTTAAAATAAGCCGACTTATAAAATAAGCCTCATAATAGGGGCTAAAAACTTTAGCCATGGGATTTTGAACCATAAATTACTCATATACCCACAAAAATATCTAACATATACCAAAACTTTATTTAATTATATCATTTTTGTAATTTTGTAATAATAAGCCCCAACCCCAGCCAATTTGCCAAACAAATTTTAAAAATTACAAATTTCAATTTCGGCTTATAATATAAGCCTCGGCTCCAACACAAGCATCAATCCCAGCTCCAGCTCCAGCTCCAGCCCCAGCCCCAGCCCCAGCCCCAGCCCCAGCCCCAGCCCCAGCCCCAGCCTATTTCTCCAAACATACCCTTATTTATAGAGGTACATCAAGACTCAATCACAAACCCTAATGCCCAAAACCCACAAACCGGGCATGGGCCTAATAATCCACTAATACTCTCCCGCAGTCCGAAGGGCGAAATCGCGAAAGCTCGGACTTGTATAGTAAACTAAAATACAAGAAATAAAATAAAACAAAACATTAACGTAATAAATAAATAAAAAAACGAACCGACTCGTGACCGAAGCACGAACAACAATATAAGATTGTGTGGATTTGTGACCTTAGCACAAATCACCAACACAAATAACAATCGTGTGGATTTGGGTTTGACGGGGTGGTTTAGTGGAGGCGACTCAATATAGCCACCTAGGTCTGAGGATCAGATAACGCGGTAGTGTAGTATTTGGGGGAGGGGGTGGGGGGTATTTTTAGGCCATAACACATAAAAGGAGATGGAGGGGGTGTGATGGAGGCTGGACAACGCGTCCTCCTCCCCCGCACCACCACCACCACGTTATCAACCAAACTATGAAAACTCTCGGTCTTGCTCACTACCGACTTTTTTATTCTTGGTTTTTGTGTGAGTGTATTGTGTCATGTATTTGTGTTTTAGTGCCATATGACGAGTAAATAAAAATATGCAATGAATCAACCGAAAACAACTTAGATGAATATAATCATTCCAATCAAAGTAGAAGAAACCATAGAAACATGCAATAAAATAATTCAAGTGTACAAGATCTGGAGTAAAAGGTAAAACCGATCTGCAAGTAAAACTGTAATCATCATCTGATGAGAACCATTCTTCCCACTTCTGATCTCAAAGTATCATAGATCTGCAAGAAAAACTGTTATCAAGAAAAGATGGTTTAACATAATAAACGAAGACCTTGCTAAATCGGCCAAGGAGTTTCTGGCTAATAAATAAAACCATATCGACATCAAATTTTAACAACTTATCAGGGATGTGACATGTCAACATTGTTTATTAAGTAAGATCGCATGCAAGAATCTCACTTATTGTTCAATCTCTTATCTTCTCTTTACATGCATTGCTCGTTTACCTGAAACCGTACCTATCTATCACTACAACAAAAGCCCCTTTCCCCAGCGCGTTTTTCCCCAGCGACATATCTCGCTGGGGAAAAGTCGCTAAACGACAAAATACTCCGACGTGGCATTTATTCTCGTTGAATCTTTAGTCAAACGTTATTGAAACGTTTTCCCCAGCGACATGTCGCTGGGGAAGATTTTCATGAAATTTAATAAAAAAATTTAGCGTAAATCTAAGCGGGAAATTATCCCGCCAGTCTTTCCCCAGCGACATGTCGCTGGGGATACGTTTGTTAATTGTTTAGTGCGTAATTAGTCCATAATTGTTGTAGCGTTTGAATTGTACAACTATCCCCAGCGACATGTCGCTGGGGAAACATAACAGGCTTATTTATTAGGCTGGCCCTTTTATAAGTTAACATATTTTCGGGTTTGGGCTTAGTTTCCCCAGCGACATGTCGCTGGGGATGTTCGTTTGACTTTTAAACAAACTACGTTTTTAGGCTATTTTCGGTCCAATATTCCACATACTAACTAAATTTACTTCAAAGTTAACTGAATTTTACTCCTAGCTACCACTATATGTAATCATAATACACGAAATGACCAAATCGATTAACGTTTATTATCCTTATCCATCTCTAATTGTCCCTCTATTATCCTTATCCTTGCATAGCTCATACATTGAACCTCTAATGTGTAACCCTAGCTCATACATTGAAACTCTAATGTGAACCCTTGCTCATACATTGAACCTTTGTCCTTAGGTTTACGATTAGGTACAACACGGTTTCTTGGTCCAGTTGCTACCGGAAAGTGTACGGACCACTTGTTGAACCTATAATGCTCATACGTCCCTTGCTTACATTGCATTTAATTATTTTCATCATTAAACCTAGCTCATACGTTGAACCTATAATGTTGAACCCTAACTCATACATTGAACCTATAATGTTGAACCCTAACTCATACATTGAACCTACAATGTTGAACCGTAACTCGTACGGTGAACCTATTATGTTGAACCCTAACTCATACATTGAACCTATAATGTTAGGGTTCAACATTATAGGTTCAATGTATGAGTTAGGGTTCAACATTATAGGTTCAATGTATGAGTTGGATCATAGTGATCATGTTTCGACTTCTGTTATGATTCGTAACATACCCAATGGTACGCATCCCCTTTGTTGTCAAACATGACCATAAGGACGTATCTTTGGTATCTTGGTGGGTCGAACCACACCGTCAAATACTCTTTCGATGGGCTACATAATCATCAAAATGCGCGCGGTATTTTGGCTTCTGGAGGAAGTTATCTACCTATAGTTTTTAAGAAATGATGTTCACTAAAGAAATCCGTCGAACATCTAATGTATAACCGTAACATATCATAAGATGGGCTTTGAAATATGATGTATAATAATGGTGGCTAGTGAAGTGAGAGAGAGTTGAAATGAGTTGAGGTGTGATAAGGTTAAAAGATGTAATGATGAGTTGCATTAATGTGTAACCCTAGCTCATACATTGAACCTCTAATGTGAACCCTTGCTCATACATTGAACCTTTAATGTGTAACCCTAGCTCATACATTGAACCTCTAATATGTAACCCTACCTTATGTTACGAATCATAACCGAAGTCGAAACATGATCACTAGGATCCAACTTCAATATTATCTCACGATGATGTTGTTTCTTAATAAACAACCTTTTTGCACCCTCGTTAAAATGTGGTTTGTCCTTAGGTTTACGATTAGGTACAACACGGTTTCTTGGTCCAGTTGCTACCGGAAAGTGTACGGACCACTTGTTGAACCTATAATGCTCATACGTCCCTTGCTTACATTGCATTTAATTATTTTCATCATTAAACCTAGCTCATACGTTGAACCTATAATGTTGAACCCTAACTCATACATTGAACCTATAATGTTGAACCCTAACTCATACATTGAACCTCTAATGTGTAACCCTACCTTATACGTTGAACCTCTAATGTGTAACCCTAGCTCATACATTGAACCTCTAATGTGTAACCCTACCTTATACGTTGAACCTCTAATGTGTAACCCTAGCTCATACATTGAACCTCTAATGTGTAACCCTACCTTATGTTACGAATCATAACCGAAGTCGAAACATGATCACTAGGATCCAACTTCAATATTATCTCACGATGATGTTGAACCCTAACTCATACATTGAACCTATAATGTTGAACCCTACCTTATACGTTGAACCTCTAATGTGTAACACCCGGTTGATGGTGGAGCTTGGAAGAAGTTTGACATGAAGTATCCAGATTTTGCAAAAGAACCAAGAAATGTTCGACTAGGGTTTGTCTGGGTGGAGTGTGCAAGGTTACAAGGCATGCCCTACATGTAATGAAGAAACTCCATCTATTGGCGTGAAAAACAAAATAGCTTATGTTATCCATAGAAGATTCTTAAGGAAGCCCCATAAATGGAGGAGTTCACATGAATTCAATGGCGATACTGATCACAGAGATCCTCCTAAAGAATATCCTAGGGATGTAATCCTGGCTCAGCGTCGAGCTTAACTGGACTAAACGGTCTATTTTTTACGAGCTTGAGTATTGGTCTTTTATTTCACTAAGACACAATTTAGACATCATGCATATCGAAAAAAATATGTTGGAGGCCATCTTGAACACTTTGTTAATGAATGACAAATCCAAAGACACCGCCAAGGCAAGACAAGACTTGCAAAATTTAGGCATTCGAAGACCTTTGTGGCTAACCAAAAACCACAAGGGGAAGATCGTGAAGCCCCAGGCTGCGTATTCTTTCACACCAGAGAACCGGAAAAAGTTTTGTCAGTACATCAAAGGAGTTAAACTACCAGATGGGTTCGGATCATGCTTCAAGCACAAAGTGACCGATAATGATACAAATATAACGGGCCTGAAGTCTCATGACTGTCATATAATGATGCAACGTTTACTTCCTTATGGACTTCAAAATTACTTGCCCGATAATATTGCAAAACCAATAATCGAGCTATCTTCCTTGTTTAAGCAACTCTGCTCTGCAACTTTGATGGAGGATGACATGTTGAAAGCTTCGGTCAAGGTGGTTGAAATTCTATGCGAGCTTGAGCGCATATATCCTCCTGCTTTCTTTGACATTATGATTCACTTGCCCATCCATTTAGCTCTAGAGGCTCTTGAAGGCGGGCCTATTCACCCCCGGTGGATGTTTCCATTTGAAAGATTCATGAAGAAGCTAAAAGGTTATGTAAGAAATAAAGCTAAGCCGGAAGGTTCGATCGCGGAGGGTTATGTTGCAGAAGAAGCATTGACTTTAAGTTCTCATTATTTTCGGGATGTTACCACGAAATTTAATCGTCTCGAACGTAATGTGGACCCCCCTCCCCCAACGTGTCGGTTACAGGTGTTTCGATCGGGTATGTAAATTGATTGTTACGGTCGTTTATTCGTTGATGCCCAAGAGTTGAAAAAGTTGAATATGGGTATGTACTTCACAACAGTCCTGAGATCGACAGTACCTTGTCCCAATTCAATAGGTACGCGTTTTTATATTTTGAACTTCTTTTCTTTACTTTCATTTTGACGTCTTATGCTAAAACATGGAACGTTTTTATTTTTTTTCTAACAAAAAGAATGCAAGGAAGAATTCCGACTGGTTTGGGTCGTAGGTAATACTTACGAATTATTTTGTGTACTTAACTGTAAAAATAACTACTATCATATTTTGTGTTCTCTATCTAATCCTATCTTCTTCATAGATCTGTCAACGTTCAACATAGTCAATGACAGACCCAGAGGTTGCACAACAGCGAGTTTATTCGCTTGTGGGCTAATGGACATCATGACTTCCAGTCTAGTAAACTCTTGCGTAGTCCGATGGTGAGGTATGTCGTGCACAGCCGCGAATGAACGTCGCCAAAACCCTTCAAAAAACAGCGGCATTTGTTCGCTGGCCGCTGACGAAGAAATGTATTAATGCGTCAGTTCAAGAAATCATCGGTTTAAGAATTTGTGTTTAAAGTTGCGGTGTTCCGAGTTAAGTGGTTCGACACTAGCATAAAGGACGTAAAGTAAAAAAAATTGTCCTTAGAAACAACATGACACAATTCAACTGAGTCGTGAGGCGTTTAAAGATAACCAATACATTATCGTAGCACAAGTCAAACAAGTCTTCTTATTGAAGATAAGACCAAAACCCCACTAGAAGGTCGTCGAACATGTTAATCATAAAAATTTCCGACGGGGGTGTCATCGTGGTAGAGGCGATCCGATATTATACATTTCGAAACACTCATTTGATCTCCCACTTTCTACTAAGTTTGAATGACTTGGATAATGGCGACCTTGCATTAGATGGTCAATCAACGGGGTTAACGCACCGTAGATATCATTGATGTTCCTGACAAAAGGACGATGATATTATTGGTGGATGAAGACGCCGTCCTCATGATTTAGCAGATTTCTGATGTGAAGACTATCAATGTTGATGATGATGGTGTTGGAAAGTTTTTTCTAGTGAAGAAGAGATGTCTTGAGTTGTATCTTGCAAAATACACTTAATATTTTTTTTTTTTTTTGTTTTTTTTTTTTTATTTGAATGGAATGAATGAAATTGTTGTGGATTGTTTAAAGTGTAATATTTATTGGAGTTGTATGTATTTGGATGTGTGCATTGCCTTATATTATTTTGTTCTGGATTTTTTATGTTATGTTAATTGTAAATTGTACATATGTCGTAGCAGATGTTGGCACGGTCTACGGAGGTGACGGTTGGCGGTGATGATCGTCCCCCATCACACGTTGTACACCGGTTGCGGGGGCTGCTTTGTAACAAAGTAAGAATTTTGGATTATTGTAATACAAGCATAAATTTAGATACATATAGTGAACATTGCTTGCTGTGGAAATTTTTATGACTTTTTCACCTTACTTGATTTTGAAGGCAAAGGTAAACGAAGCCATTTTGGGTGGCAGGGGAGCGGGCAGGCTGAATACCCGCGACAAGACCGAACCTTTCGCTAAAGGAGATCGCGGAAGTAAAGGCCCGTCTCGATCAGTTTTTTTTTTTTTTTTTTTTTTTCGAACAGGTTGACAAACAAACCCTAACACCTCTCGATCCCTATGCGGCTCACTGGTCTCAATTACATCGGGGAGGTTCATTAGGAGTGTTGGTTGTACTTACCTTTGGAGAAGGTCCCGAAGGAGCGGAAGTGTACGATCATTTCTGAGATTGGGTCAAGATATCCTTTTATGTTTATTTCAGTATCGTGTTTATTTATTGTATTTGTGTTATATTTATCTAAATGAGTTTTTTTATTGTTATATCATATAATAAATAAACAAATTTAATAAATATATAAATTATATCTCTAACTCTGTTTGTTTGTTTTGTTGTATATGATTGCAGACCTGTTGACCTAGGCGCACATGGACTTTCCTCCCGTGGGGACAGAGTTACGAATGCATCAACATGCACTTGTAAAAAGCCTACAATACCAACAAGGCTTTCTTTCAAGCCAAGCATTGGAAGGAGACCCCACCAACGGGACTTCGATGTAGAGGCGATCAGGGGGCACGCTCCCGAGGAGATACAGAGCCGGTGGGATAAGTCATTAAGTTTTGGAATGATCCCAAGAACCTTGCTCGAGCCTATCAAAGTCTGGCTAAACCGGCAAAATGAGCTGTGGTCACATCTCGACAGGATCACGGTCGTTGGCTCGCCGTCGAGAATGAGATGGTAATAAACATTATAATTATGTTACATACAATATATAGTTTATATATCTGATTATACGCTTTGTGTAGTTGTGATTTTTCGTTTTAATTAGTTTCATCTTATATGCATGTGTCTGTACAGAGGCAGGCCTCAGGACATCAGAAGCACCCTTTCACTCTTGACACCTTCTGGCGAACACACACTTGTTGACGGGGTATTTCCTAAGGATGAGGACACGCCGCAATATATGTTATGTTTTGTTTCATAAACACACTTTATGAATTATCGAGAAAAAATGTAGCAACCCGACTAATATAGTTACTTAACTTGTGTTTTTGTCACTCATAGGAGGTGATGAAAAGGCTTGAGGCTACGGGTGAGTAACGGAGGACGAGATCAATGCGTTGGCAAGCGGGGGTAAGCTTCGTGGGCACATTCACGGTGGTGTGGTCGTATGGCATCAGGGCCACATCCAGGCAAAGTATGCCGCCCCCAACAAGCTCGCTCAAGTAGCTATGCTAGAATGTAGACTTTATAGATGGGTCCTTTTCGATGCGACTCCAAGTACTCGGTTATGTTCAAGGAGTTTGAGTCGGGTGGTAGATTGGGGAGTGGCGGTCGTTTGTGGTGTGTGAGAGGAGAGTGGCGATGATGAGGTTGGCGATGGTGATGATTAGTTATGTTTATATAAGTTAGTATGACTACATTATTCTTTATGTGATTTTGGCGACATTTAACATGGTTTCCCTTATCCTAGTTATGTTATATATTAGTTAGTAAGCCTCCGTTTAGTTATGTATTATATAGTAGTTATAAGCCCTCATTTATGATTGGTATCCCAGTTTTGGCTGACTTATTCGGATTTTGGACGATTTAGCTTTTTTATCTTTTGTTTTGGTACAACGTTGTGATGTATTTCTGTATTGCGGTTGATCCTGTTTGACTTTGATTTCTGTTTTTGTACAAGTTGTGATGAGTTATACAGGTTTTGATACAGGTTTGCTATTTGGTAGATTTTTTCCGTGAAAAAATCTGGAAAACGCCTGCTGTGCAGCCTGTCATTTAAAAAAAAAAATTCAGGACTTTTCACCAGCGACATGTCGCTAGCGGGAAAACTTTGTTTCCTAAATATTTTATAAAAATTATCCAGCGATTTTTGTCGACAGGGGATATTTTTCCTAAATTTTTTAAAAAAGAGTTTCCCCATCGACTTGTTCGTGGGGAAACTTTGTTCTAAATGTTTTAAAAAAATATTCCCCAGCGACTTGTAGATGGGGAAAATTGCTACTATATTTAAAAATAAAGTTATTCCCCATCGACTTGTAGCTGGGGAACGCTTTTGTTCTATATGTTTTAAAAATATTCCCCAGCGACGTGTCGTGGGGAAAATTAAGAAAGGGGAAGGAGGGAAAATATGATTCTTAAAAATTTAAATTTTTTTCCCAGCGACTTGTCGCTGGGGAAAAGTGATTCTAAATTTTAAAAAAAGCTTTCCAGCGACATGTCGCTGGGGAAAAGTTTTGACACGTGCCAATAATTGCTTGACTCTGAAAAAACGAGTGGGACCCAACATTTCGCTGGGGATATCTTGGGATTGTATCCCTGACGAGGATTCCCAGCGACTATTTCCTAGCGACAGTTCGATGGGAATGGTTTATCAGCGGCATGTCGTGGGGAAAAGGTCGAAAGTATGCTGGGGATAACCCGATTGTTGTAGTGCAAGGACTATGCGGAGTCTAGTTCAATTATTACTAAGAAGAATTTAAATGAAACGGTAATGGATAGATTAATTAAACAGAACAGTTTACCAAACTTTCAGCCTCAATATAATACGAACATTCTTAATAGTGTTAGGGTTACAAATATTGATTTCAAAACTAACAATTTTCTAGATAATCTATACTTTATGACCTAGGACCTCCTGTTATACACCAAGTGGTCACTTAACCAGCTTACATTATTTTCCTAGTATCATGATCTTTAAACTAATAACTTATACATATCTTTTACAAAAAATATCTCATACTTATCACATAAGCAATCTTTATCTTTCCTTTGATAAGTATTTGATCTCTTCTTCATCAGCATGTAAACTCTTACAGCATGTTGTAATCTATTAGCAGTTGTCACTTTTACACCAACAGCGAGTAATTTGTACCAGCATCACTAACTGTTGTGCAAGCAGCATTAACTATAGAAAGTTTTCTTCATCTTCCTATCAGCCTAGTCTAAGTTACACTAGCTATTGTAACATTATACTAGCAGTAGTAACTTGCAGTACTAATATACACTAGCAGTAGTTACTTACTACTTGCAGTACTAACTACTTAGCATATTTTCATTAGTTTACTAACAACATAATTTATACTTAGCAGCAGTAACTAATACCTTAACAGTCTTGACTTCCACTTAGCAGTAGTAACTTCAAAACAGCTTCAAGAGACTTTAATCCAAAACAATATCCCTAACTTGTATATTTATCTTCAAAATCATTAAGTTTCTTTATTAAAAGCATTCATCAACACCAGGAGGGTGCTTCAAACACTTCACTGTTTCTGGAGCTGCTTTGTCATAAGCTTAAGAAGATGATAACACATTTCATTACAGATAATCAGATTTCAGTCTTCTTCATTCAGCAGCTCACAGTGTTGTTTGCGAAGGTGTAGGGGACTATCTCTTCTCTACTAGCATTATAAAAACATTGCATATCTTTAATCTCGAAATGTGTACTCCACAGGATTCATATAGCCTCAAAAGCACATACTTTTTTTCCTTGTAACTCTCCCTACTTCATCTTCTATCATGATGTTCTAAATAGTTTTTAGATCACCCTTAACACTTCTTACATTGCCCTTCTTCTGGCTTATATTCCCTTATGCTTAGCTTTTATCCAACTTCTATAGATTTTCGAGGTATTCTCTGTTAAACTCTTTTGAGCAGTAACTAAATAAATTTAGTATGTTTGGCACTTCCTCAGCTTCATTATTTCATAAATTGCCATTCCTTCACTTTTACTTGAATCTGGAGGCTACAATGGGGCAGCTTGGTTGCTAGAGAGATATAACATCAATTGCAACATCTTTTCTGTAAACATTCTCAAAGCATTGTTGAAATTCTTCTCTCTCTTTATCATCATCCACCTTTTTCTTCTTTGTAGGCTCCTTGTCTAGTCATCATCTGACTTTTTTTAGAACTGCTTTCTTTTCTCTTATCTCACCTGCCTTCAATCTACCAATTATGTATCCATGGTCTACATATATATTTCCCTTTTCATAGCATTTCTCAAAACAATTCTTGAACACTAGCAAAGGACTTGTTTTTCAAATCTTTAGGATTCCTCCTGCCTTGTTTTTCACGGTAATGTCAACCTTCATGAACGATTGAAATTTTCTAGAACATTTAACATAGTTTAGAAATATAAGATGGCTTTTTCAATCTATAACAAATTTTATATAAAAATGGGATTTTCATTTTCTAAATCTTTTAACCTTTTTTATCTATACACGCTGTTTTAATTCTTAATATTTTCATACTTTATTTTTTTTCGAAAATCAAGATTAAAAATTATACTACTCCCTCCATTTTATTTTTATAGTCCTCTTTTGACTTTTTGAAGTCTTTCTTTTTCAATTTTGATTTTAAATATTTTTGTCTGTGTTACTGTTATATAATACTTTACGCAAAATATATGAATGTATTGGTTGTTAAATGTATTTTCATTGGTATAATTTTCATCAGGTATTATATAACACAAACAAAAATATTAAAAATTATAGTTGAAAAAGAAAGACTTCAAAAAATTAAAAGAGGACAATAAAAGTGAAACGAAGATAGTATTATTTATTCAAAACTAAACGCACCTTTTATTGACTTTAGTGACGTTTTTTTGTTGACCAAATTAGAAACCACCTAACATTGCTTTAGGAAGCGTTTGGTATCCAGGGATGAGGCTTAATATGTGGGTTTAGGTTCAAGTACGTTGTTTGGATTGAAAATTGGTTTCTACTGGGCTCACAATAATCCAGATATATGGGTATACTCAAAAGTATTCTAGCAAGCCAGGATTAGAAAAAGAGATACACATGTATCTCTGACATTGTAACGTAACACCATGTGATCCTCTTCTTTCTTGATGACTTGATATAAAAATTAATATTTTTTATTTATTGGCAATTTAAATTATAAATATATAGATGGGCCCTTTTCTTTGTGTAATATATTTTTTTTTATTAAACCAAATCTAAATTAAAATTTAAATCTAAATTCAAATCCTAATCTAAAATCAAATCCTAATCCTAAACCCGTCTACAACCAAACGGGCCCTTACTTGTATTTTTTCGAGGTTCATTACTATGCATAGGATGATAAGGCAGGTCCAAATATACCACATGAGCCCCTAGACGACCCTTCATCAGCAAATGAACTTTCAAATGCATCATTTTTACGATCCGGTGACCTTTTAAATAAACCTTTATCATTCCTTAATTTCCCCCCAAAATTACACTAGTACAAAAAGTGGTATTGGTCACACCAAAAATGTGTGCCTATATACATATAGTCACACACGCGAAAAGTTTCGTGTGTGACAAAAGGTCGCTCGGCCGTAGGTCACCTACGGTCATGCATTCGAGTTAGTAACACTTAAGAAAGCTTTAGTGTCCGTATTCACGTTTTTTGTGTGACTAAATAGGTATAATTTAATGACTGTAAACAATGTACAACCAACAAAGCATGTTTTTTTTGTATATTTAGTCAAGTACAATAAAAACATAGAGTGACCAAAAGTGCTTAATACGTGTGGACCTTATGGTGTTTTATTAAGTGAAGTAAGGTGTTTTTGTGTGACTAGTGTTCATCCAAATGGCCACATGAATTTTATGTTTGTGTGACCTTTTGTAATATTTAGCCACACAAAGCATGTTTGTTTTGGGTATTAAGTCACATACAACTAGGCATAAAGTAACCAAAAGTGTTAATAAGTGTGACCATATGGTGTTTAAATTGAAGAAATGTGTATTTTGTGTGACTATTGATCATCCAATGGCCACATGAATTTGAAGTTTGTGTGACCTTTTGTAATATTTAGCCACACAAAGCATGTTTTTTTTAGGTATTTAGTCCATACAACTAAGCTTAAAGTGACAAATAGTGTTATAAGTGTGACTAATGTTCATCAATGGCCACATGATCTTTTTTTTTGTGTGCCTTTGCTATGATTTTTTTTTCTAGTCACACAAAAGCTGTTTTTTGTGGGGATTTAGTCACACACCAAGTAACTAAAAAAGTGGCAAAGCGTTAAATAAAGTGTGACCTTATGCTTTGTAAACTTAAGTAAATTAAGTATTGTGTGTGACTATTGTTACCTCCAATGGCCACATGTATTTTATTAATATGGAAGTGCGGGGAATCGACCCCGTGCATATGAATGCATATGCAAGCGCTCTACCATCGTGAGCAACACTCCCAAAGTGTATCAGTATACATGTGGTTTTCAATAGAGAAACTTGCTAATCACATAATAAGGCTATAATGCTCTTAATATACTTAGAAACACTTACCAATAGTATTGACGTGTCCTGTGAATTGTTATTAAAGTTCAGGCTTTTAAACTGCTGTCATCTCATCCCAAATATTAAAATATCTTACCCAACGAATACCTAAGAGTTCCAAAAATATAGCTACAAACAGCAAAAACCAACATGAACGGACGATTATGCATCACAAAATACTAACTTAAAAAATAAAAAAAAAAAAAAAAAAAAAATACAAAAAAATTTTTTTTAAAAATCTTATGCGAAAGTTATTGTCTAGTGGGATAAATTACACCGGATATTATGTATAAGAAGATTAATGTCCTTAATCGTAATGGTAATCCAGGATTTGATGCAAGTATATTATGTGAAAGAAGTTTTTTAAATTGCGTACCTTGTCGACTTTCCTGGAAGAATGTCCATAAAAGAGAAATCATGATGAGGGGGGCCTGCAATAACGGACGATAAAGATATCAACCAAGAATTTCATACACAGATATACATGTGTTATATCACATATGGTATGATGAAAGGCCTATATATCACGAAAGGTAGCAGTACTAATGTTGTATTGGCCGCGAACAATACTAATTTTCAAAGGCAGCACTAATTTTTAAGGAGTAGTACAAAGACAGCACTAATTTTCTAGGATCAGTACTAATGTTGTATTGGCAGTGAGCAGTACTAATTTTCAAAGTCTGTGACTTAAAGTTTCTCATAAAAGAATGCATGTCCTGTATCCATGTTTAATGCAAAGTACATAACCAAATAGTATTAACATTCTTGTATTCGAACAATACTAACCACAAAGGCAACACTAATTTCTTGGCAGCATAAACATATGAATTCTTTGAAGGCCAATATTTATATTAAAAAAAAAAAAAAAAAAAAAAAAACAAAATTATCACGAATAGCAGTATTAATATAAACTTATACCTTCCAAGTATATACACGCAATACCATTCTTAGTAAAAGCATGCCTGAATCTGAAGACCGCCAATGCATGCCTGAATCTGAAGACCGCCAATGCACGCAGTATTAATATAAACTTATACATACCTGAATCTGAAGACCGCCAATGACCGCCAATGCCTGAATCTGGATCACCACGAACATCCTGTGACCACAAACTATTAAAAGACCTGTGAATTTTTATAAATATGCAATTCAGGAGTGTATTTGAGCTTTTTAATGGGTTTGAAAGAAAATCCATTTATTTCATCAAGAGTGTAATACGAGTAATAGTTGTGTTAACCTTTATAGATATAGAGGTGAATTATATGCTAATACAAAAAAATATTACTGTTGCTCAGTTATGGGGAACTTGTAGCTCTCCTCATTCTTTCCTTCCATATCAGAATCCAAAATGAACCCGGTGTTTTGTTGAGGTACAATTAAGATGCACATTAACGTCACAATTCTCCATTAGTCTCTTTAGCATCCATCACAGTTTTTATAAGAAGCACATTAACCCCGTAATTCGCCATTAGTCTCTTAGCATCCATCAGTCAGCTGATGCCTTCACAATCAATCTACACAGACAATCCAATTATCATAGTTAGAATAAGATATAAGTGATAATCTAGTTACAATTTTTAAAGGCAGGTCTATACGGGCTATTTTTTTACACAGGTTACGATTCACCATATAAGAAGGCTATTTGGTTACTTTACTTACCTACTTGTTGGACTCAAGCTTTCCTTTGGGGTTAGAGTGATACCATTCCTTTCACATGATGGTTTTAGAATGTGAAGTTTTCCACCAGCGGATGATGCTTTGCTGATATCTGGTTTGCTGATATTTGGTTTGACAGAGACGGGTCGATGAGAGAGCGAGTGGTTCAAATGTGAGAACTCTGATGCTGCAACTTCCTGACCTTTAGCTTTGTCTTATCGATGAGTTTTAAAGCCTAAAAAAATCAAAAATTTAAACAGTAACCAATGTTAATAATCTAAGGAAGAACTTACAAAACTTGTTAAATATAAAATGCCTCATCAAATCCTACGACTTTATTAATTGAATCTTAATCAATTAGGATAACCAGATAACACATATTCTTTTACTATCACGCTTTCACGCCACATGTACATACGTTTATAATACACTTCAGGGGCTAATTTCCTACTATTTGATAAACCCGTTTGACCAGTTAGATAATACTGCAACCCCCATCAGAGTGAATGGTTTATAAACTCCACCTCTGTATTTTTTAATTGAAACATTTGATGTTTGTATTTACTTTATTCAACTGAAGCATTATAGTTTAGTTATTTATCTCTGACATACTTACCCTTCTTTGCTCCTAAATTTCCTACGCTGCAAGAACATCTATATGATGGCACTTTTGTGCTACTTGCCAAAATTGCCTGCCAATTATTGGAGATAAACTAAAGCCAAGATTAAAACACAACTCAACAACTGCCATCACAGAAAAACTAAAGCAATTTTTACTTTCTTTTTCTTTTATTTATATTTGAGTGCATAAATAGGATTACAATATAATTTTGGTACAAACTAATATCCAAAAAACTATTAAATACAAATTCACATTGGACGAGTTTCAACTGATGATATAATAGAACAATATAACCCTCATTCATAATTCTTCATTAACGAGAAAATAGAGCCCAAAATGGCCCAAACATTCCATTGATCACATTAGGCTTCAAAATACTATCATGCAATTTACTTATAAAATCACTTAAGCCATGACACACACGTTATTTCTTGGCTGCATTTAAGATTTCCTTGATACGAGGAACCCCAAGAGTGACGTCTGTGAAAGAGTAATAATAAACAATACACTCAAAATAAATAATAAACAAGGATACTCATGCTCGCAACTCCAGCAAAATGGAAAGTTTTCAATGTCATTTGTGTTCCTGGTTCTCCAATACTTTGAGCACCAATTGCACCAATATTTGTTCCAGGATCAATCTTCTTGTCATGGTAACGATAGATGCAAGTATCCAAGAACACCTATGTTGTTCAAGTAGTCGAAATCATTATATGATCAATCCATATTATAACGATGTGAAATTACAGTATCAAATATGTGATGCAGGAGTATCAGTATGTGATGCTTGGTTATCAGGTTCCGGAAATTTAATGAAAAAAACTATTGCAAGAAAGTGTCTGTATATTTCTGTCTATATTTGTGATGCAAGCTTATTGGGGTCCTGAAATTTGTAAAAGATCAACTATAATACGAGGGTGTGTTTATATATTTGTGTTAATATCCCTGTACATACACGATCAACAATAAATAGATATGGTCAATGTCACATGGGTGCACACCCATGCTTCCTACATACAAATGCATCTTTGAGCTTAACAAAACTTCCCTCATTAATGTTACTATCTCCATCAAAAGATCACACAATCTTAAATGGTACAATGAAGTATGCTTGAACTTGTAAAGGTAGTTCATTTTTAAGGAAGCAAGCGAGATGAACTCGACGTTGATGTATGCAGAAAAATTGCTCATACCCATTATATGATGCTAAATAAAGAAAGCAAATAGCATACAGATCAGCAGAAAATTGTTGGTGAAGAGCTACTAAATATTATTTCAAATACCTGCAACTGCTGAGAAGTGATACCAGAGATGCTCTGAGCAACAGTTTCTAAAATTCTGGATTCTTCGTCATTAAGTTCTCCTACATGTGGTTGAAGTGCTCTCATTGTGATTTCCAGTTTCACAGCATACTTTTCAATAAATTCTTTTAATTTTTTCCTGAAATCTTCAGAGCAACCCCCTTCTGGAGTCATATCATGCATTGAAAGACGCTCGTTAACCATTTCACGGATCTCTGAAGAAGACATGCCTTTATGTTGACCAGCAGGACATGTAGCCTTTCATAAGAAATGTGATTAGTATATGCCGCAAAATAGGCAGGTCAAGCAGGTTGAGTAACAGATTAAAATATTAACAAATTTGAGATGGTTCATAACGGGTTAACATGGATTTTAGATTTATTTTAAATACTTTACATTACCTAATACTTTAAAAATCACAGCAAAAAAATTCGTTATTACAATAATGATCCAATTTTTTCACTTAAGACAATTTAATGTTACACAGACTTGAATACGTCATTGGCCACAAGTTAGTATTTCACCCACACAACCCGTTTGACCAGTTTACCGCTCAGTTACGTTTCAATAGAGCCAATATTAACCATTTTCACGTAAACACGTTGAAACTGTCACCCATATTTATCAGACGTGACAACAAGCATTGATATGATAAAAGTGAAAATAGGGTCAAACCTTGGCTTTCATCAATAACCTATCAAAATTTAGAGGAAATCCTGCCCTCCCTTCCATTTCAGATGGGTCCCTTCCATCACCGCCATATGTAAATTGAACAATACATGCACTGGAATCCCTCACGGTGTTGTCATAGTAAACCGACAAGTCTTCCAATCCTTTCATCAGTTTTCGGGACATATAACCTGTGTCAGCAGTCTTGACCTGTAGTGATAGCGGCAATGCAATCATTAAAAAATTGCATTAACAGAATTGCTCCTTGGATACTTTGCAGTTTTAAGTTTCAAATTGGTACTTACCGCTGTATCTACAAGCCCTTCTCGCCCACCCATTGTGTGAAAGAAAAACTCAGTAGCAGTTAAGCCACTATAAAAAGAATTTGCTACAGGAATAAATAAAGTGATATTCAAATTAGATACATATGAAGGTGAAATTAAAATTAGATAGTATGAGAGCACAAAACATACAGCAGGGGTCTTTGACTTTCTTGGAAAATGGGGAAGACTTCGATCCATAAATCCATTTGGAGCACGCTGGCCTCCTACTGATTGCTGACCAACACACGCAATTATCTGACTGATATTGATAGGAGATCCTTTCGACCCACACTGAGACATAATTAACGGGCTGTTCCTCCAATGTAGTTTTTCCATAAGGATACGTTCGACGACGACTTGTGCAGTGGGTGGCGAAGATGAGCAGCTACACCAGAAGATGGTTTGTACTTTGGTGATGGATGTGATTTTGATTTTGGGGAAGAAGGGTAGTGAGACTGGAATAAAATGTATGGGTTGGAGGGAACAAAGATGGGAGGGGATCTAAATACAGTGATTTGATTTTGGGAAAATTAGGGCGGGAATGGTGAAATGAATGAATTATTTTTAGATCTGTGAAGATGTGTTGGAGGGAGGTTTTGATTTTGGGGACAAATAAGCGGGGACCATACTGTACTGGATTTTGGCTACACTTAAATATGGGTGACAAAAAGTTGAGTGTGGGACCATATATGGCATTTGTCATAGTGTTCAAGTGTGTGACATATATTGTCACTATTTTATATTGTATATGTCGATAATGCTTCAACCTATACTTTTTTATTTGTCACGCGTTCCAAAAATTCATATGTGGTCTAAATAATTTAGCAAAAGATAGCATGTCACCCTTAATTCATGTGTGTCAAACTTGACTGTTTGATTTAGACACTAAAATAATTACTTATGTGACAATATTTGCCTTTTGGTAAGTGTTCATGTGGTGTGACATATTTTGTCATGTATTTATATGTATATCGTGACTAATGCTCAAGCTACTTGTTTTGTGACTGCGGCTCCAAATTCATATATGGCTAAATAATCAAAAAAAAATTACCAGTTACCTTTAGCCACATAAATGTTCGAATGTGTGGCAATACAATTCTAATGGTCACACGATCAAAATTTCATGTGTGGCTAATTAGTAAATGTTGTCTATTTTGGTACCTTTAGCCACATAAATATGTGAATGTGTGGTCGTTCCATTTTGCCCATGTGTGACCAAATCCCAGATTTGTACTAGTGTTACTAGAGATCCTCATGCACTGTAAATCACAACCAGTCAACCACTATTACTCTGACGACCCACCACAACACATATCATAATTCTGACAATGAACCACCTGATCTAATTTCACTTCGCTATATGAAATGGTATTTAGGTTTTGATTTGGGGGTTCGATTAGAACTGAGAGGTTTATAAGATGAGTGGGTGTTTTTGACAATTTTAAAACCCGGGTTAACCTGTTGAACCAAGAACCGGATCAAAAAAAGAGCCGAATTTGATCGAGTTTTTGCTTGTTTGACAACCGAATTGGACCGACAGTTTTTTGTTGACCGGGGTTGATAAACCCGACCGGGTCATGACTTCTTTTATAAAAATCTAACAAAAATCAAATTTTTGTTCAATAAACTTTCTAAATTTAATTGACAAGTTGAAGTGGTGATAGCTAATGTTAGTTAAAATTTTGTAGAGCAATAAATTAAAGTAAAACTAACTTAAACACCAACTCATATAGTTTTATTATAGTCTATTAAAACTTGGAATAATAAGTTGATTGTTTTGGCATATCTTTGCTATAATTTTAAAGATATAGAACTTAAACTAAAGTTTATCGATAAAGACTTAATCTCTTTCACCAGTTTAATTGAACGTAAGAATGATGTCAAGAAATTTATGACACCATACAACACTATGTTAGATATATGAAAAAAGTATATATACGTGTGAAACCGGTTTGACCCGACGGTTCAACAGGTTGAACCGGTGACCCAGTGAACCAGCTATTAAACTGGGTCGATAAAAAAACATGGTTTCAAAACATTGGTTTTTGGTGAAAGAGATTTAGTGTTTGATAGAAAATGACTGATTATTGATAACAAGATTTTTATAGGGTTTTGGCTGTTTAGGAAGAGAGGTTAAGGCATGGATTGAGCTCATGCTCAAAGACCACCAACGTATGCTTGATCAGAAAAATGTAATCTTAAAT
>BQNB010101697.1:2077-24416 GCA_026074375.1 Tanacetum coccineum | reverse complement strand
TTTTTGGTATTTTTGAAAAAAAAATTTGATTTTATATTTTGTTTTTCTAGGTTTTATATTTTTCTATTTTCTTTTTGTTGGATTTTTATTTTTGTATTTTCTTTTTCAAAATTTTTTTTTTTATATATATATTTTGTTTTTCTAGGTTTTATATTTTTCTATTTTCTTTTTGTTGGATTTTTATTTTTGTATTTTCTTTTTCAATTTTTTTTTATATAAATAACAAATAAAGAGAGAATAAAAATATTTACAAAATAGAAGTTTCCATTAGCAGTGACAATTGTGGCTAGAGTTGAAGTGGATGAAGTTGAATCAGGTTGTTGTTGACGTTTATTTGATGCATCAGTAGTATTGACAGCGGAAGATTTTAAAACAACTTGATTTTCTCCATTGAAATATTCGTCGAACAAAGGACCGAATAGCAAATCCAGCTCATTTGACGTTGTTACTGTCTCAACTGCTTGATGAACTTTTGTTGACATTGTGGTGCGAGGCTTGAACCATTTTGTTCAAACGTCGTTTGATATTGAGGTTCGAGGCTTGATCTGTTGTGATCAAATGTCATTTGACATTGAGGTTCGAGGCTTGATCTGTTGTGATCAAACGTCATTTTTTTGTATCATCATCTGTGAATCCACTTTGACAATGGTTTCTGAGATATCAATCTTTTTTAGCAACCATACTCTGAGATTTTCCTTGTTGACATTACATAAGTTACCATGCACTTAAATCAAAGACTTTGTTTTCCTTACTGAACATGATTGATGTACCTGCACTTACATCCAGAGTTTGTTTGCATTCATGATATTAGGGATATCTACATTTGAACCATGTGGGGGGTACACTGTCAAGAAAAAAAAAAAAAAAAAGAACAAAAAAAAAAAAAAAAATAAAGAAAAAGTCACAAAAAAAAAAAACAAAAAAATTAAAAATCAAGAAAAATAACAACAAATAAAAAAAAAAAAACAACAATGAAAGAAAAAAAAAAAAAAAAACCAAAAAAAAAAAAAAAAAGAACATAAAAAGAAAAAAAGAAAGAAAAAAGAATCAAAAAAAAAAGCATAAATAAAAAAAAACAACGAAAAAAAAAAAAAAAAAAAAAAACAAAACTAATGAAAATAACAATAAGTAAGAATAAAAAAAAATACAAAAAAAAATTAAAAAAAAAAGCAAAAAACAAAAACACAAAAAAATCAAAAAAAGTCAAAGAAAAAAAACAGTGAAAAAAAAAAAACACAAAAAAAAGATAAATCAGAAAAATAACAATTAAGAAACAAGAAAAAGAAAACAAAAAAAAAAAAAAATAACAAAAATGCAAAATCAAAAAAAAAAAAAAATAAAAAATAAAAAAGTAATCAAAAGAAAACCAAAAAAAGAAAAAAAAAAAAACAAAAAAAAAAAAATAAATAAAACAAAACAAATAAAAAAAAAGAAAAATGTCAAAAACACAAGATAGGCACACAAGAAAAAAAAACAATAAAAAAAACAAACAATAGAAAAAACGAAAAAAAAAAATAAAGAAAAAAGAACAAAGACAAACAAAAAGAAAAAAATAAAAAAAACAAAAAATATCAATAATAATAAAAAAGAAAAAAAATTCAATAAAAAAACATAAAAAACAAAAAAAAAAAAATGTACAAATGATACAAAAGCAAAAGACAACAAAAAAAAACAAAAAAAAAAACAAATCAAGAAGAAAACAAAACACAAAAAAAAACAAAAAAAAAAAAAAAAAAAAACAAAAAAAAAAAAAATAAGAACAGAAAAAAGCAAAGAGAAAAAAAAAAAAAAAGCAAAAAAAAAAAAGAAAAAAAGCTAAAAAAAACAAAACAAAAAACAGATGAAAAAAAAAAGATACAAATAAAAATCAGGAATAAAAAATCAAACAAAAAAAAAAAAAAAAAAAACAAAAAAATACAAGTAAAAAAAAAAAAAGCAAAACAAATCAAACAATCCTAAAAAAAAAAAAAACAAAAAAAAACAAAAGGAAAAAAACAAGTAAACAACAAAAAAAAAAAAAAAATACAAAACAAAAAAAATTAAAACACAAAAAAATAAAAAAGACTCAAAACGCTAAAAACAAAACAAAAAAGTAAAAAACAAGAAAAGAAATCATGAAAACAAAACAAAACTAACAATACACAAAAAACAAGAAAAAATAAAGCAAACAAAACAAAAATACTAAATAAAAATCAAAGATAGATAAAAAAAATCAGAAAAAAGAACACACAAAAAACAAAAAAAAAAAAAAACAAAACAAAAAAAAAATAACAAACAAAAAAAACAAAAAAATAATAGAAAAAACTAAAAGAAAAGCAATAAAAAAAATAAAAAAAAAAAAACAAATAACAAAAAAAGAAAAAAAAAAAAAAAAGTTAAAACGAAAAAAACAAAAACTGTCAAAAAATAAAAAGAAAAAGAAATCACCAACAAAAAAAAAAAAAAAAGAGAAAAAACAAAAACAACAACAGAATAAGAAATAAAAACAAACCAAAAAAAAAAAGATAAAAAAAAGAAGAACAAAAAAAAAAAAAAAAACAAAAAAAACAAAAAACAAGAAAACAACAAGGAAAAAAAAAAAAAAAAATAAAAAAAATAGAAAAATATAAAAAAAAAAAAAACATAAACCAAAAGAAAAAAAAAAAAAAAAAAAAATAAAAAACAAACAAAATAATTAAAAAAAACAATAAAAAAAAATCACAAGATAAAGACAAGAGTAAGAATCAAAAGAAAAAAAAAAAATATCAAAACAAGCAAAAACAAAGCAACAAATAATACAATAAAAAATAAAAAAAAAACGAAAAAAAAACAAAAAAGTCCAAAATAAATAAAGTAAAAAAAAAGAAAAAAAAAAAAAAAATAAAAAGAAAAAAAAAAAAAAAAAAAATAGATCAAAACAAAAAAACAAAAAATTAAATAACAATAAAAAAAGAGAAGATGTAAATAAAAAAAAAAAAAAAAAAATAACACAAAAACAAAAAACCATAAATAATGCATAAAAAAAAAGAAGAGCAAAAAATAAAAAAGCAAATAAAAACAAAAGACAGATAAAAAAAAAAAATCAAAGAAAAAATAATAATAAAAAACAAATAAAACAAAAAAAAATATAGAAATATAAGAAACAAAAAGCAAAAATACAAAAAAAAAACAAAAAAAAAAAAAATAAAAAAAACCAAAAACAAACACAAAAAAAAAAACAAAAAAAACCCCCCCCCCCCCCTCTCCTACCCCCCAACCCCCCTCTTACCCCTCACCCTCCTATCCGCCCCCCCACCCACCCCCCCGACCCCCCCCCCCCCCTCCAACGCCCCCCCCCCACGCGGCCCGCCCCCCCCCCCCCATACCCCCCCCCCCCATCACCTCCCCCACCACCCCGCCCTCCCCCCCCACCTCGCCCCCCCCCCCCCCCCCCCTCCCCCCCCCCCCAGAACCCCCTGCACCCCCAGCTCCCTCCCCGCCCTCCCCCCCTCTCAAACCTCACCCCCTCCCCCCCCTCACCCGCCACCCCCCCCCCCCCCTCCCCCCAGCCCACCCTCCGCCTCGCCCCTCCCGCCCCCCCGCCCCCCCCCCACCCCCTTACCACATCTCCCCCCGCCCGCATCCCCCCCCCCCAACCCCCCCCCCCCCCGCTCCCCACCCCCCCCCCGAACCCAACCCCACCCACCCATCCTCCCCCCCCCGCTCTCTCTAACCCCCACATCCCCCCCCCCCCCACCCCCAACCCACCCCACCACCCCCCTCCCCAATCCCCCCCCCCCCCCCCCACCCCCCTCCCCTCCCCCGCCCCCCCACCCTGCCCCCCCATCCACTCTCACCCCCCCCCCCCCTCCCTCCCCCTCCCATCCCCCCCCCCTCCCCCCAAGCCCACACTCCCCCCTCCTCCCACCCCCCTCACACCCGCCCCGCCCCCCCCCCCTCTCCCCACCCCAGCGCCCCCCCCCCCCCCCTTCCCCCCCCCTCCCTCGCCTCCCCCCCCCCCCATCCCCGCGCCCCTCCCCTACCCTCGGTCCACCCCACCACGCACCTCCCCCCCCCCACCCCCCCCACCCCCCCAATCCCTCCCCCCGCCCCCCCCCCCTCCCCCACGCACTCCCAACCCCCACCTCACCCCCCCCCCCCCCCCCCCACTCATCCCCGCCTCCCCCCAAACCCCAACACACGTCCCCGCCCGACCCCCAACCCGCCGCCCCCCCCTCACCTCCCCCCCCCCCCTCCCCCCCCACCCCCCCCTAACCCAACCCCCCCCCCCCACCCCCCCTCCTTGCTACCCCCCCAGCCCACACCCCCACCCCCCTCCCAAATCCCCCCCGCACTCCCCCCCCCCCTCGCGCGCCCACCCTCCCCCTCCCCACCCAGCCCTCCCCCGGCCCCCCCCCCGACCCCCCCCCTCCCCCCCCCCCCCCCTCCCCCATCCCCCAGCCCCCCTCCTTACCCCCGCAACCCCCCCCCCCCCCCGCCTCCCACCCCCCACCCCCCCCGACCCATACCCCCCTCCCACCTCCCCCCCTCGCCCCCAAGCCGCCCACCTCCCCCCCCACCCCACCTCACGCCCCCCCCACCCCCCCGAACCAGCCCAACCCCCCGCGACTCCCCACCCCATACCCATCCCCAGCCCCCCCCCGCCCACCCCCACCGCCCACCCCGCCATACCCACCGCCTACCCCGCCGACCACACCCCTCTCCCGCACCTCCCCCCCCCCCCCCCCCCCCTCCCCCTCGACACACCCCCCTCCGCCCCCCCCTCCCACCCCCCCAACCCCGCCCCCCCCCCCCGCCCTGTCACCCCCCCACCCCCCCACCCCCCTTCCCTACCGAACCCCCCCCCCACAACCCACCCCCTCCGCACTCTCCCTACAACCGCCCCCCCCCCCACTCCTAACCCGCAACACCACCACCCCGCCCTTGCCCATCCCCACCCACCCCGCCCACAACCATCATCTCCCCACACACCCTCACTCCCCACCCCCCCCCGCCTCATCCCACACCCCTTCCAATCCCCCACCACCCCCCTCCCCCCCCCTCCCCCCCCCCCCCCCCCCCCGCTCTCCTACATCCCACCCCTCCACCCCCACACCCTTCCCTCCCCCCCCCCCCCCCCCCCCGACCCGCGCCCTACCCCCCACCCCCCATCCACCCCCCCCCCCCCCGCCCCGCACGCCCCGCCTGCCCCCCTCACCTCCCCCCACCCCCACCCACACCCCCTACCCCCCGCCCCCCCCCGTCCACGCCCCCACACCTCCACAACCACCCCCCCTACCCCCCTCCCCACCCCCCCCCTTCACCCCCCCCCCCCCACCTCCCACCCCCCCCGCTGCCTCCCCCCCGCCACCCCCCCCCCCCCCCCCCCAGCCGAACGCCAACCTCCCGCCTCCCTCCCCCCCCCCCCGCCACACTCCCCACTCCCCCCCCCCCCTACCCCCCCCCCCCCCCCCCCCCCCCCCCTCCTTACCCCCACCTCCCCCACCCCCCCCCCTCCCCCCCCCCACACCTCCAAACCTCCCTCCCCCCTCCCCCCCCCCCCCCCGTCCCCAAACCCCCCCCCACTACCCCCCCCCCCCCCCTATCCTACTACTCACTCCGACCCCCCCATTACCCCCCCCCCCCCCCCCCTGAACACAATACCCACCCCCTCTCTCCTCCCCCCCCCCCCACCTCACAACCCACAGACCCCCCCCCCCCCAACCTGACACCCGCTACCCCCCCCCCGCCCCCCCCCCACCACCCTCCCCCCCCCCCACCGCCCTCCCCCCCCCCCACCCTACCCACCCCCCCCCCCCTCCCACCTCCTCACGACCCCCACACACCCACACCGGCCCCACCAAAGCCCCCCACCATCCCCACCGCCCCCCCCCCCTCGGGCCCCATCCCCCCACCCACTCTCCCCCCCTCCCCCGGCCCCCTCCTCCGCGCCCCCCCCGCCCCACCCGCTCCCAGAAGCACCCCCACCAACCCCCCACCACCCCCCCCCCTCCCCCCCCACCCCCCACCCCCCCCCCAACCTCGTCCCGCCCCCCCCCCACCACCCGCACCACCACTGGCCCCCCCCCTCCCTCCCCCCCCTTCACCCACCTCCCCCCCCCCCCCCCCCCAACCAACCCTTCCCCGTCCCACCACCGCCCCCCCCCCTACCCCCCCCACCCCCACCCCGCCACCCACTGCAACCCCCCCCCCACCCGCCCCCCCTCTCCCCCACTCCCCCCAAATCCCACCCCCCCTCTCACTCTAACGCCCCCCCCCCCCCCCCTCTACCCCCCCCCTCCCTGCCCCCGCCCACTCTTCACCCCCTCCCACCCACCCCTCACCCCCCCCCCTCCTCCCCCCCACCCCCCATCCCCCCCAACCCCCTCGCGCCCCCCCCTACCACCTCCACACACACCCCCCCCTAACCCCCAAACTCCCCCCCACCCCACGCAACACGCCAACCTAGCCCCCCCTTCCAACCTCCCCCGCCCCCCCACCCCCCCCCCTCCCCCCCCCTCCCCCCCCCCCCCCCCCTCCCCTCACACCATCTCCCCCACACTCCACCCCCCCCTCCCCCCACCAACGCCCTCCCCACCTCCCCCCGCCTCCCCCCATCCGCCCGCCCCCCCCACCCCCCCCCCCCCACCTCTCCCACACCCCCCCCCCCCCCCGCCTCGCCCCCCCCTTACCCCCACCCCACCCCCCACCCCCCCGCCACCCCCCCCCACCCCCCCCCCCCCACCCCTCCACCTTCGCCACCCCCCCCCATCGACCCTCCCCCACCCCCCGACCCCCCCCCCCTCCCCCCCCGATCCCGACCCTCACACTCTCCCCCTCCCCCAACCCCCCCCCGCCCTCCCCCCCCCCCCCCCCCCCGCCCCCTCCCCCCGCTCCCGCTCCACGTCGCCCCCTCACTCCCCCGCCACCCCACCGCCCCCTCACCCAACCCCTCGCCCCTCGTATACCCTCCACCTTCACCACCCCCCATCCCCTCACCATCGCCCCCCACACCCCCGCCTCCCCCCACTCCCCCCCACCCCACCCCACCCCCCGCCCCCACCTCCCCCCCCCCCCCCCCCCCCCCCACCATCTCACCCCCTCCCCCCCCCACCCCGCCCCTCCCCGCCCACCCTCCTACACGCTACCCCGCCCCCCCCCCCCCCCCCCCCCCCCCCCATACCCCGCCCCCACCTCACTACCCCGCACCCCAGCCACCCCCCCCCCCCTCAACACCAACGGATCCCAACCCCCCCCGTCCCCCCGCCACCCCCCCCACCACCACCCTCCCCCCCCTCGCCCCCCCACCTCCCCAGCCCCGCCCGCCTCCCATACCCCCCCGCCCCCCTCCCGCCCCCCCCACCCCCACCCCACCCCCCCACCACACCCGCACCCCCCGCCACCCCCCCCTTCCCCCTCCTTCTCCACCCTTCCCTTCGCCCCTCCCTACCCCCCCCTCCCTCCACCCCCCCCCGCCCCCGCACCCAACCTCCCCCAGCCCTCGCCACCCCCCCACCCCCCACCTCCCACACCAACACCCCCCCAACCCCCACCCCCTCACACGTGTCCCACCTCTGCTCCCCCCCCCCATCCCCCCGCCCCCCCCCCCCCCCCCCCCCCTACCCCCCCAGCATTCTCCCCCCCCATCCCCCGCCCCCCCCTTTTCCCCCCCTTACTCCGCTCATACCCCCACGCCCCCCCCCCCACCCTACGTTACCTCCCCCCTCCCCCCCCACTCCCCCTCCCCCCCCCACCAAACACCCCCCCCCCACGCACCCCCCCCCTCCTCCCCACCCCCCCCCCCCACCCCCCCACCCCCCCCCACGACCCAACCACGCTCCCCCCCCCCTCACCCCGCCCCCCCCCCCCCCCTCTCCCCCCCGCCCCCCCTCACCCCCCCCCCCCCCCATCCCCCTACCCCACCCCCCTCCCCCTCACCCCCTGGCCCCCCACCACCAACCCCACCCACCCATCCCCCCCCCGCCCCCCCCCACCCCCCCCCCCACTCCCACCCATTCACCCCAACCGCATCCCCCTTCCCCCCGGCCCACCCCCCACCCACCCCCACCACCCCCCCCTCCCCCCCCCCCCCCACGCCACCACCCCTCCCCCCGCCTCCTCCACAACCCCTCCCACACGCTCCCCCCGCTCCCCCAACCGCCCTCCCGCCCCCCCCACCCCCACCCCCCCCCCCCCCCCCGCACCCCCCCCACATCCGCTCCTCCCCCCCCCCCATTCCTCCCTCCCCGCCACTCTCCCCCTCCCGCCCCCCCGCCACCTCACGCACCCCCCCGACCACCACCCCCCCCCTCTCCCTCCCCCCATCCACTCCCCCCCCTCCTCACCGCTACCCCCTACCCCTCCCCACCCCCCCCCCCCTCCCACCCCCCCCCCTCCCCCACCCCCCGCCGCCCCACCCTCCCCCCCCACCCATCCCCCCCCCCCCCCCCCCCCCCCCCTCGCCCCCCCCCCCCCCGCCCCACCACACTCCCCCCCCCCCCCCCTCACCCCCACGCCCCCCCCCCCAACCGCCCACCCTCCTACCCCCTCCCCCCACCCCCCCCCCCCCACCCCCACAACACCCGCCTCCCCTCCCCCACCCACCCCCCCGCTCCCCCCCCCCCCCCCCCACACGACCTACCCCTCCCCCCCCCCCACCCCCCCCCCCCACCGACACCCCGCCTACCACCCCACCCTCCACGCTCCTCCCCCCCACCCCCTCCCCCGCCCCGCCCTTCCCCACCTACCCCCCCCTGCCCCTGGCCACCACCCTCTCCCCCCGCCCCCCCCTAACCCTCCCCCCCCTCCCTCCACTCCCCCCCACCCCTCCATCAACTCCCCCCGCCCTCCCCCACACCCCCCACCCCCCCCCACCCCCCCGCCCCGACCCTCCCCCACTCTTCCCCGCTCCCCCTCCTGCAACCCCTCCCCCCCCTCCCTACTCCCCCCACCCCAGTCCCGCCCCCCCCCCCCCCCCGCGACCCCCCCCCCCCCCCCCCCAACCCCCCCCCCCCATCCCCCAGCCCCCCCCCCCACCACCCCCCCACCCTCCCCTCACCCTCCCTCCCCCCCCCGCCCCCCACCAATCCCCCCCCTCCCCCACCCCCACAACCCCCCCCGCCCGCCCCCCCCCCACCCCCACCCACCCCCCCCCGCACCCACATCCCCCCACCCCATCCCCCCCTACCCCCTCGCACACCCCCCCCCTCCCCCCACCCCGCGCCACCCACCCCCCCCCCCCCCCTTCACGCTCCGGCCCCCCCCCCCTTCATACCTCCCCCCCCCCCCCCCCCCAAGCCCCCTCCCCCAGCCCCCACCTCCCCCTGACCCTCCCCCCCCCCTCCCCCCGCCGCCCCCCCATTCCGCCCCCCCCACCCGCCCCCTCAACCCCACCCCCCCATGCCAGCCCTCCCCACCGCGCACCCCCCAAACCCCCGCCCCCCAACCCTCCCCCCCCCCCCCCCACCCCCCCGCCTACCCCCTAACCTCCCCCCCCCCTACAGACACCCCCCCACCCCCCAAACCCCACCCCCCATACGCCCCCTCCCCCTTACCAAACCCGCCTCCCGCGCACCCCCCCCCTCTACCACCCTACCCCCCACCCCCACCACCCTGCACCCCCACCCCCCCCCCTACGTCCCCCTTCCCCCCCACCCGCCCCCCCCCGTCCCCGGCACCACCCCCCCGATCCTCCCCCTCCCCCCCCCCTCCGCACCCCCCCCCCACCCCTCACCACCCTACCCCGCCCCCCCACCATACCCCCACCCCCCCCCACCCCCCCCCACCCCTCCCCCCCCCCCTCCCCCCCCCCATGACCCCCCCCCTCCTACCCCGCCCCCCCCCCCCACCCCTCACCCCCCCCCGACCCCCACCCACCCCTTCCCCCCCCCTCCCCTCCCATCCCCCCCTACCCCCACCCTCCCGTCTCATAGCACCCCCTCCCACCACTCCCACTCCCCCCCCCCCCCCCACCCCCCCCGTCCCCCCCCCCCCCCTTCCCCCCTCCCCAACGCCCCCGCTCCACCCCCCCTCCCCCACCACTCCCCCCCCCTCACTCCCCCCTCCACCCCCTCCCCACCCCCCCCCACACCCCCCCCACCCACCCCCCCCCCCCCCCCCATCCCCCCCTCCTCCCCACCCCCCCCCCACCCCCCTCCCATCCCCCCCCATCACCCCCGCCCACCCCCACACTCCGACCCCCCCCACCTCACGCCCCCCCCTCCCCATCGCCCACCCGCCCTCCGCTGCCTAACCCTCCCCCCCCCCCCACCCCCCCACCCCACTCCCCGCCCCCCCCCCCCCCTCCAGCGCCCACCACGCCTCCTCTCCCCGTCCCAACCACCCCACCACCCCCCCGCAACCAAACAAACCCCCACTCCCCCCTCCCCCACCCCCCCCCCCCCGCACCCCGCCTCATTCGCCCCCGCCTGACCCCACCCCCCCCTCACCCCCTCCCCCCCTCCAAACCGCCCTCCCTTCCTCTCACCCCCTACCCCACCCCCATACCCCCCCCCTCCCCCCCTACCCCCCCCCTACACCCCCCCCCAGCCCCCCCCCCCCCCCCCCCAACCCCGAGCTCAACGCTCCCCCCCGCCCCCCGCCCCCCCCACCCCCCCGCACCCCACCGCCACCCCCCCCCCTACCCCCATCCCCCCTCACCCCCCCCCCTCACCCCCCCCCTCCCAAGCCCCCCCCCCGTCCCCCACCCTACCCCCCCTCCTCCCGCCCCCCTACCCCCGTCCACCTCTCCCCCACCGCCCCCCGCCCCCCCCCTCCCCCCCCCCCCCCTACCCGGCACCCTCCCCCCCCCCCTCCCCACCCCCCCTCTCACCAGCCCCAGCCCCCTCTCACCCCCCCCCGCCCCCCCCCCCCCCTCCCCCCTCCCCCCCCACGCCCCCCCACCACCACCCCCCACCCCTCCCCACCCTCCCCCCCTCATCCCCCCATCCTGCCCCTCTCTTTCCCCCCCCCACCCCTTCCCACCCATACCCGCACTCCCACCCCCCCCCCCAAGCCACCCCACCCCCCTCTCCCCCCCCCCCCCCACCACACTTCCCCCCCCCCCCCCCCCCTCCCACCCCCCCCCCCCATCCCTGCCTCCTCGCCCCGCCTCCCCCCACCACCCCCACCTCTCCCCCCCCTCCCCATCTCCCCAGCCCCTAACCCCGTCCGACCCCAGCCTCCCCCTCTCCCCCCCTCACCCTCCCCCCCCCGACCCCCCCCCCCCCACCACCCCCCCCACCCCCCCACCCCCCCCCCCCAACCCGAAACCCCCTCCCGCACCCATCACCCCCCCCACCCCACCCCCCTCCACCAAACACCCGCACCCCACGCCCTAGACCCCGCTACCCCACCATCCACTCCCCCCCCCCCCCCTCCTACCCCCCCTCCCCCCCCCCCCGTACCACCCTCCCCCCCGAACCGATCGTCTCCCCCCCGCCCTCGCCTAACCCCCACTTCGGCCACTACCCCCCCGACCCTCCCCCTACACAATCCCCCCCCCCAGCTCCACTACGCCCCCCTCCGCTCCCCCCCACCCGCCCCTCCCCTCCCTCCCCACTTGTTCCCGACACCCCCCTACACCCCATCTACCCCCAACCCGCCCCCTACCCTTTCCCCCACCCGCCCCCTACGCACCCCCTCCACCCCCCGCAACCCCACCCCCCCCCGCCCCTCCCCCCCCCCCCCCACCCCCCCCCCCCCACCCCCCCCACCCACCACACCCCCCCCAGGCCCCCCCCCCTCCCAGCACCCCACCCCCCCCCATCACCCCCGCCCACCACCGCCACCCTCAACCCCACTCGCCCCCCTCCCCCCTCCCCCCTACCGTACACACCTACCCGCCCACCGCCTTCCCCGGCCCGTCCATCCCACCCCCACCCCCTATCCCGCCCCTACTGCGCACCCCACCCCGCGCCACCCTCCCCCCCCACACCCCACCCCCCCCCACCCCCGCCCCCCCCCCCCCACCCCCCCCTCCCCCCCCCCCTCCACCCGCCCCCCCCCCCCGCACCCCCCGCCCCCCCCCCCCCCCAACCCCGCCTCACCCCTCCCCTCCACCCCCCCCAACTCACCCGCCCACCCCCCCTTACAACCCCCCACCCCACTCCGTGCGGGCCCATACCACGCCCCCGCCCTCACCCTCTCCCCCCCACCCCCACCCCACCCCTCGCCACGCCCCCGGCCCGAACCCCCCCTCACAACCCCCCCCCCACCCCCCCACCTCTTTCCCCCCCCCCCGCCCCACCCGCCTCACCCACCCCCTCTCCCCCACCCCCCCCCCCCACCCGTCGTACGACCCCCCCCCTACCTTCCCACCCCCACCCATCACCCCTCCTCCCCTCCCCCTCCTCCCGCCCACCCACCCCCCCGCCCCCACCCCCTTATCCTCCCCGCACCCTCCCCCCCCACCACCAACTCCCCCACAGCCCCACTCTGCCTCCCCCCCCCCCCCCCCCCCCCGCTCTCCCACCACACCCCCCAACCCTCCCTCCACCTCCGCCCCGCCCGCCACCCGTCCCCCCCCCCCCCCCTCCCCCCCTCCTCCCACCTCGCCCGCCCCCCCCTCCCCGACATCAGCCCCCCCCCCGACCCCTCCCCCCACCCCCCCCCTTCCGCCCACCCCCCCCCCCCCCCCGCCTCCCCCCCCAATCTCCCCACCCCACCCCCCCCCCCCCACCCCCCCCCCCAACTTCCCATCCCCTGCCCCCCACCCACCCCCCTCTCGCCCACCCACAACCACCCCCCGCCCCCCCTCCCCCATCTCACGCCGGCGCTCCCCCCCCTGCCCCCCACCTCCCCCCTTTCTCCCCCCTACCACCAGCGTCCCCCCGGCCCCCCGTCTCCCCCCGCCACCACCCCCTCCCCCCCCCCTCTCCCCCCCCCCCCCCCCGCCCCTCCCACCCCTCAAGCATCCCCCCCCCCTCCCCGACCCCCCCCCTCTGCAACCAACCCACTCCCCTTCCCCTTCCCCCCCCTACCCACTCACCAAACCACTCACCCCCAGACCCCCCCCAACCCACCCATCCCCCCCCCTCTACCACCCCCCCCCGCGCCCCTCCCCCCCGTCCCCCACCCCTCCCTCCCTCCCACCCTCCCCCTCACCCGCCCCCCCCCCCTCCCCCATCCGCCCCACTCCCCCCACCCCCCCCCGTTAACCCCCCCCCCTCCAGCCCACCAATCCCTCCTCCCCCCCCCCCCCCCACCCCCAACCCCACTCCCCCCTCCCCCCCCTCTCCTCAATCACACCCACCCCCCCCCCCCTCCCCCCCCGCCAACCCCACCCCCGCCCCCGCACACACTCCCCCCTCCCCCACGATCCCATACCCCCCCCCCCCCCCTCCTCCCAAGAGCCCCCCCAACACGCACCCTCCCGTCTCCCCACCTCTCCCCCCCCCCCCCCGCCCCCCCACCACTACCCCCCACCCCCCACGCCCCCCTCCTACCACCCCCCCCCCCCCCCTCGCGCGCCGACCCTCCCCCCCCCCCCCGCCCCGCCACCGCCCCCGCCTACCCCCCCCCCCCCCCACCCCCCCTCCCCCCACCTCCGACCACCCCCACCCCCCCGCCTCCCCCCACGCCACCCACCCTCCCCCCACTCCCCCACCACATCCCCCCCCCCCCCCCCCCTCTCGCTCCCAACCCCTGCCCCCCCTCCCCTCGCCCCCCCCCCCCCCCCCCCCCCCCCCCACCCCGCCGCCACCCACCCCCCCTCTCCCCCCCGCCCACTCACCCCCTCCCCCCCGACCCCCTACGACCCCCGCCCCTCGACTCCCCCCCCCCCTTCCCCCCAAACCCCCTCCCCCACCCAACCCCTCTCCCCACCCCCCCCCCCCCCTCATCCCCACCCCCTACCCTTCACCCCCACCGCTCGCAGCAAGCCCACACCCCGCACCCCCCCCCCTCACCACCCTTCCTCAACCCACCCCCCCACCCCCACCACCCATCAGACTCACACCACACCCCCCCCCCTCCCTACCAACACCCACCCCAAGTCCCCCACTACCACAACACCCCACCACCCCCCATAACCCTCCAGCGCACCTCCCCCCCTCCCCTACCGCACCACCGCTACCCCCCCCCTCCCCCCACCCACCCCACACCCCCCCCCCCCCCAGCCCACCCACCCCCAACTCCCCCCACACCCCACACCACCGCACAATCGGACCCCCCCCCGATCACCAACTTTGCCCCCCCCCCCCCTGCCACTCCCCCTCCCCATCCCCCCCACACTACATCCCCGCCACACCTACGCCCCAGCGTCCCCCTCCCCCCCCCCCCCACCCCCTTCCAATCCGCAATACGCCTCACCCCCCCACCCCCCTCCCACCCCCCCCAACGCCCCACCCTCACACCCTACGCCACACCACCCCCCCCCCCCCCCACAACATCCCCTCGCTTTACCCCCCGCCCCCACCCCCCTCACCCCATTCCCCCCCCCTCGCACCCCCCCCCACACCCCACCCCCCCCACCGCGCCGCCACTCACCACCCCCCCCCCCTCCGTCGCCCCCCTCCGCAACCCCCCCCCTCCCTCCGTCCCCCCCCCCACCCCCGACTCCCCGCCCCGATCTCCACCCCCCTCCCACCCCCCACCTCCCGCCCCCCCCCACCCTCCCCCACACCACCACCCGCACCCCCCCCCCTCCTCTCCCCCCGCAATCCCCCCGCCCCGCCTCACATCTGCTCCAACCCCCCCCCACTAATCCCGCACACACCCAACCCCCCCCCCCCCACCTCCCCGCTCCCCCTTCCTCTCTAACCCCCCCCCCCTCCCCGGGGGGTTCTGGGGGGGGGGGCCCCCCCCCACACCCAGCCCCCGCCTCCCCCCCCACCGTCCCCCCCCCCCCCTTCTCCTCACACCCCCCCCCCCACCCCCAACCCCCCCCCCCCTACCACCCCCCCAACACCCCGCCCCCCCAACCTTCCCCTAACCACCCCCCTCCTACCCCCCAAAGGCCCTCCACCTCCGGCCACCCCCCCCCACGGTCCCCGCCCCCCCCCACCCACCGCCCACTACCAGCAATCCCCCCCCCCCCCCCCCCCACACTCCCCCCACCTCCACCCCCCACTCACACCGCCACCCCCTTCCCCCCCGCCCCCCTCACCGCACCCCTACCCCCCTCATCCCGTCACCCCCTCCCCCCCCCCCACCCCCCTCACCGTTGCACCACGCCCGCCCATATTGCCTCCCCCCCCCCCCCCCCCCGCCTCCCACCCCCCCACAGACCCCCTCCCTCCCCCCCCCCACCCACCACCCCCCCCCTCATCCCACTCCCGCCCCGCCCCCTCCCCCCCAATCTCCCTCACCCACTCACTCGCCCCCCCGCACCCACCCCAACCCCATCCCCCCAACCTCACCCATTACCCCTCCCACGACACCCCCCCTTATCCCCCCCGCCACCCACCCCCCCCCCTCCCGCCCCCCCTCCCCGCCCTCCCCCCCTCCCACACACCTCCCCCTCCCCCCCCCCCCCCCCTTACGCCTCCCCCCCCCCACCCTCCCCTCCTCCCCCCCCCCCCTACCCCCCCCCCCCCCTCCCACACCCCCCACCCCCCTCCGCCCCCCAAACCCCCAACCCCCTTCCCTAGCCACCCCCCCGGGCCCCCCCCCCACCCTCACCCCACCCCCCCCACCGAACCATCCCACCCCTACCGCCCCCCCCACCCCGTCTCATCACACCCCACATCCCCCCCCGTGTCCACCCATCCCCCCCACCCACCCCCACCCGTCCCCCCGCGCGCCCAAGACCCCACACCCCCCCCATACTTTCAAGCCCCCCCCCCCCCCCCCCCCCCCCCCCGCGCGCCCCCCTCCTCACCCACCCACTACCCACCGCCCCTCATCCACACCGTCCCCCCCTCCCCCTCACACCCCCCCCTTCCCCCCCTACCCATCATCCACCTCGCCCACCCCCGACCGAACACCTCCCCCCCCCCCAATCCCACCTCCCCCCCTCCCCCCCAGCCTCCCCCCCACCCCCCCTAACCCCCCCACCACCCCTCCAGCACCGTAACCCCCCCAACCCTTACCCCCCCACTCCACCCCACTCCCCCCTTCCCCCCCCCCCCACTCCCCCTCGACCCCACCACCCCCCCCCCACCCCCTCCCACCCTCCCCCCCACACAACCCCCCCCCTTCCCCCCCTCCCCCCCACCCCCCCCTATTACCGTGGCCCGCCTCCCCCCCACCATCCGCCACTCCTCCACCACCCGTACCACCCCCCCCCCCCCCATCCTCCACCGCTCCCACTCCCCCCACCCCTCCGACCCTCCCCCCACCGCCCCCCCCCCCTCGAATCCCCCCCCCCCTCCTCCACCCCCCCTCCCCCCCCGACTCCCGCGTACTATTAACTATTCAGCTACGAGCTATAATAAACAGTAAAATACACAGGGTGACCGAGTCTTTTTCTAATATCTAACAGAATCTGAGAAAGAACTAGAACTCTTAGAGTGATCTGCTTTGGGCACAGCCGTTATCGTAACGCGACTACTCTTAGATACAGGCAAACTCCTAGATGTTTGATTGTTGCTCCTAGGTTTTGGTTTGCTATCATCAGCAGTGGTTTGAATTCTAGCAGAAGTAGTCACACTAGTTGTTGAGTTCCTATCTCTTTCTTGTATCTTTTTCTTAGCTACATCTAGATAGTGATTATGAACCATGTCATTTGAACTAAATCTTGGCATGTTCTTAGAACTATTCCTAGATGAGCTAGATGCAATCATGTGATCAGGTTTTGCAAAGGCGGATTCTGTTTTCTTAGGCAAATAATGTTGAGTGACTGGTTTTGACAAATTCTTATTCACATCAACTTGGGAGGCAAACCGTTGTTTTGACATTTGAGCCCTTTCAGATTTAAACGCATTCGGTTGTCTAACAACTGATTGGTTTCTTAGTGATGGTAAAACCGGTTTCCCCAAGACTGATGTTTTATCAAACTTAGTATCTACACTATTTCCTTTTAACTTCCTTAAGTCATTTTTTAAAGCAGCAATTGCAAAAACCTTTTCCTGAATCTGAGCTTTTAATTCAGCATTATTAGCAAACAAAGATGTTGTCTGTTCTGTAGTCTTAGATCTCGTAATTTTAATAGAATCATAGAAATCTTTGTAATGATGTTTCAAAGTCTCATTTTCCTTACATAATTTAGCCACACTATGTTCTAATTCGATGTTCATTGTTTCAAGTGCATCAATTTCCTTTTCAATCTTGGCTTTATTACTTGTTTCATTCAAGATTTGACCATGTTGCCCTGATTTTAAAGCTTGATTTTGATATTTAAGTTCGAGAGCAATATAACGTGCTTCCATTCTTGAAAAATCTTTTTGAAATTGGGCAACAGTCTTTTTGAGTAAAATATTCTCAGACTCGAGTGATTGTTTTGAGTATTCAGTTAATAAGATTTCACTAACAAAAGACGATCCGGAGGTCGGGGAGGATAGAAATGAAAGTAAGCCATTTTATTTGAGAGAGAAAGGAAAGAGTGTGTGTGTTTTCTAGAGAGAGAAACAACACACACTTATGAGACAAATGTTTATCCTCACCCTTCCATGGAAGTATGGAGGGGGTATTTATAGTCCTAGTGACACCTAACTATTGTAACTTGTCATTATTAGTCCCTATATGTCACACTATAAATAAACTAATGTAATTCTGGATATGTCACCATATTTTAAGGCTAACAATCTTCCCTCAATATGTGGACATATGGAATTACTTACAATGTTCCTATCAGGTACAAATACAACACAAATAAAGTCTTCTATAGCGCTTCCAAAGCTGAAGATGTCTTCCGAGTTCTCCTTGTTTTGAAACTTGTACTCCAGCTTGGATCTTCAGTGTCTTTACTTGTACAGGAACCATTGTAGTATGCATGAACTGGATTAACTTCCTCCCAATTCATGCAGCATGTCTTGAAAAGCTTTCTTCATAGACTCCTTTATGGCGAAGTTTCTGAATCAGCTTCCCCCCAAACCAACATCCCTATCTTAAGCAGATTCTGAAACTTTGTTGTAGCTTGAACAATCTTCTACTAGTCATTGACGTGTACAACTGAAATTTGTAGAAGTCAAACCACACCAACGGCCACTACTTCTTGTCATTAGGGCTTGGTGAATATTTGCTCAGGGGTACATGCGAGAAATCATCAACAATTCTTCTCACGTATGCAGAATACTTCATAAACCATACTAAGTAAAGTAGTCTACACTACTTCCTCCTGGAAGTTGACATGGTAACATCAAAGTCAACTAAGTCCCGGATGTACACATTTTCCCCCATGATGGTTGCGAACTCTCGGAAGCATCATTGTCGTGTACGCCCATATACTCGAGAAGTTTTTGTCTTAAGCACAAATCTTGAAATCCAAATAAAGCATTGCCCTCGTATCTTTAAAAACCGTAGAGGAGATGAAGCAAGAATCAAGAAAACTTGGTATAATCAAGAGACTTCTGTAGTAAGAATGTAGTAGAAAAGAATTATTTGAAAAATTAATACTTATGACTGTGAAGTACCAATTGTCTTGGAATCCCGTGAGAATTGCTGATTACATCTCAACCATAAACCTCTCGCTAAGCTACCAAGCTTGTATTCTGTCGCTATATTGTGCTGAGTAATCCACTTAGTGAAGTAAACACCGATATACCCAAACTTGAAAATGAAGTAAAATCCCCCAAATTTGTTACTTAAGCTTGCACTGTTGTTGATTAAAGAACGTTGCAAGATAAATCTATAAGATAACTCTATCCCACCCAGAAGATATAAAAGGAAGTACGATACAACAACTTGAAATTATCCACATCGTCTTCTACGTGTGACACTGAGCACTACAATGTAACTCCTTTAAATGATAGTTCTAACCAGTCTTTAATCAACCACACCCAGACTTCTGTAACTAGCTTAATCACAGTCCTAATCAAAGGCTGTATAAACGTCAAAGCGAAGTCATTCAATCGATAGATTAGTGTTCAAAGAGAAGAGTGAGCAACTTTCAATGAATCAACATTCAATGCTGGAATTGGATTTGAATGATCTTCTTGTGTTTGCATCAACTTCTTTTGTTTCAACAATTGTGGAGTTCGTTGTTGATGAAGAATTAACTCAAGCATGTATTTCCCGAGGGAATCCATGTTAAAGATCATTGCATCGTAAAATGATTGAGCATCATATCTTGTATAATTCTGCATACGCGCTTTGATTTCTGAACTGAAAGCATTTTCAAACGTTGTTCTGAGTTTTGTCAAAGTAGTCTTGCAATCAGTCTGAGAAATTATTTCTTTGGTAAGATGATTTTCTAGTAAATCCAAGTCTTGAGAGAATGTTCTCTTGAAGATAGGCATGTTACCAAAATCTTGTAAAGTTTCTATGAGAAACTTGAGTTGTGACTGAATTGCTCGAAGACTGTTCATGCATTTAATTCTTGAAAGTTGTGTCTTCTCTTGAACTTTAGAAGTTGAACACGAAGAAACGGTGTGATTCTGAAGAACACTTGATGATTGAGTTCGCAAATTGGTATTTGACATTGTTATGAAGTTGTGAATGGATATCGGATCTTAAGTGTTATGAAGTGTTGATTGTATTGTGGTGAGAGAGAATGCAATTAACTTCCACGGGATTTTACAACTCTATGATTAAAACCGAGAAGGAAAAAGATTACTTGTCGGGATTTTACAAAATCAATAGAAAAACCGTGAAAGTAGAATTGATTTGAAGAAAAATTTGGTTAACCTAAAATTGACATGTTTCGCTTAAACTCTTGCATATTTCGCTTGGTTAAAACAATGCATGTTTCGCTTGTATGATCAAAACTTGTTTCGCTTGAAAAATCAAAACTGCATATTTCGCTTCAGTTTCTATACATATTTCGCTTGAACAAAATCCTGCATATTTCGCTTGACTTGAAAATGCATATTTCGCTTGGCAGTTAAACTTGCATATTTCGCTTAAACATTCAACATATTTCGCTTCGTCTTAAACCTGCATATTTCGCTTCAGCGTCTAACATATTTCGCTTCAGCGTCTAACATATTTCGCTTAACATTATCAACATGTTTCGCTTAGACTTAAACCTGCATATTTCGCTTGACATTTAAACCTTCATATTCCGCTTCACCTATGACATGTTCTGCTTGATGTCACTATCTAGTGAAGGACCACTTACACTAACAAACAACTAGTCCTTTTCTAGTGAAGCTAAAATGGTGGATCTATGTTCCCCTATCTTGTTAACCGGTTGGGACCACTTAGATGAATAAGTCACCTCAATAAGCTCGAAATAAGCTTCAAATAAGCCAGAAATAAGCTTAAAATGAACAACAAAAATTCAAAACAAAGCTAAGAACCTAGTTAGAAGATCAAACAAGTTAGAGGACAAGATATTTTGTGTTTTCAAGAAGCTAGAACACAAAAAAAACGACGAATCAACAAGCTTAAAAAAAGAAAAAAACGTGAGGGTGAAATGAATAAGCTTCAAGATAAGCTATTTAACACCAATATAAAGGAGAGAATAAGCTCAATAATCTAAGAAGCCACAAACCCAATAAGACGTGGGTTTGTTCTTGCAATAAGCCACGAAAATGAGCTTATTTAACCACGAATCCAATTCAATACAAGTAAACACTAAACACCCCTTGGCGAGTGATACCACATGTTATCCCACTAATTTAATCCATTACACAACAATAATCTTTACCAATATGCTAGAAAATAATAAGAAAACTTAGAGAGAGAAAGTAGAGAGAGAAACAACTAGATTAGAGAGAATGGTGATTTACAAATGTGTGAGAAAATGTAACCAACACCCTTCACCAAGTGTGGTGAAGGGATATTTATACCCATACCTTGCTATCTTGGCACTTGGGCTTTCTTAACGGGCCGGGCTTGGTTTAACTTGGGCTTTGAGCCTGAAACACGGACAAAATTAGATTACAATCCAAGCCAGTTGAACCCGACTAGCCTATTACAATACAAGACCTAGTTTGACTTTCTAAGACCGATAACATTCTTGTTTGACTTAATATAATTAAGGCTAACAAGAGTTATATGTACCAAAATCGTATCAATTTAGATATCCAGAAAAGTGTTATTCGTAGCTTCAAGGTTTGTACACACCTCACAGTATAAGAGTGTCATTTTATATTGAGGCTGAAAGTGTTATAAACGTTTGTATTGGATCTTCTTCTTACTGTTTCATTCAAATTCTTCTTAGTATCATTGACTAGATTCCGCATAGTCTTTGATATTTACAATTAAAGTTTCTACTATAGTTGTGTTAGATTTATCTTGCATAACTATACCTTATACAAGTTAAGGGATTAAAGATCTATTCTATTAGGATCAACAACTGTCAATTAATGAAAGTAATGAAAACATAATAATCAAACCAAACTAGTATGATGATGATGATCAGGACAAGATTCTCTCTTCTAGAATGGCTGGTGAGTGCTGGAAAACGACTTGGGGGATGTCCCAGTCATCCCCTCAGACAGGAGGAAAAAGGGATGACTTTTTGGGCTGAATTCGGCCTTTATTTATATGATTTGACTTGGTTATGACGTAACTAATATGTTTGGTTATGCCATAACCACGCTGATGTAGACTTCCCATTATGTAGGCTTAAAATTAATTACGGCGTAACTGATGCATTTGGTTACGCCGTAACCATGAAATGGCGGGTTTATGGCGAAAGTGATGTGTTGGGTTATGGTGTAACTGAAGTGTTTGGCTACTGTGTAACCCTGGAGCACAATTGTAGTTATTGAAAACTTCTAACTCATTATTTGTGATCTGACTTTAACCCAAAACATAAAAGTTGTAGATATCACTATCCTCTTTCTATTGCCTCTTGAATCAACTTTAAAGGAGTTAGTATGAAGAGGTTATGGTCAAAATACTAGAGCACATTTTCGGAACATTTCTTTAACTTTTTGGCTTCGTTTCTTCACAAAATTCTTTCACGAGCCCTTAATAATAACTCCAAATCATAAGTGAATAACTTCATATATATTTCTTTAGTAGAAGCATCCATTCTTTATGTCATTTCATTCCAATGCCTTGTTTATCCTGTAAATGTAAATATGAACGTTTTAAGTATTAAATCTATAATAAATCAATATAAAATAAGGCAATAAGCATAGGATTTTGATATGGAAAAGTATCAATTATTTGATGTTATCAAATATCCCCCCACTTGACTTCTACTTGCCCTCAAGTGGAACTGTTAGAATAATTCATAAAAAGATTTCTCCAATTTAACTCAGAGAAATGAATTCTTTATTTACTTATGCTAGAAACCATCAAAGTCGAACACCTCACGAAAAGGGGATCAAAATCCCTCAACTCTCATACTAGTCTAAGTGTTTCATTTTTGGGGTGATCACTCAAC
>BQNB010101696.1:0-24416 GCA_026074375.1 Tanacetum coccineum | reverse complement strand
GCTAAGTTGTCATTTTAGTTATTTTGCCTACCATTATCTGATATGATATATATTATTTTCTTAGTATTTTAGCTATGTTTTTCCCCACCCGTAAGAAGTCTCGTTGGGGAACCATTTTCCCAACTTGACTTAATCGTTATAAAGAGCCTCTTGTGGAACCAAAGGAGATAGGATAGTTGATCGTTTGTCGGATGCATGTAATTGGGGACATCATTCCTCTCCAAGACTATATGATGAGATTTGTGGTTTGGATCGGGGGACACGTTCCGTCCTAATGGTGATTGTTAGTTGAACGCATGTTAGCATGTATAATAGCTAGCTTAATTGTCCTGCTATGTTTTTTTATAATCACAGTAATTAATTTAAATCTTGTATTGGTGTCTAAAACCTATGACTCTCACCAACTTTATGTTTACGTTTAAGCATCATTTTCAGGTGAGCATCATGGGAATAAGATAGAAAGAAGTGGCTAGAAAGAGACCGTAGGATGACTTAAAGTTTATTGTTTTATTGTCTTGGATTTTGCATGGTTTGGATTATGGATAACTGTTGCATGTCTTTCTATTGGCGAGAACCTCCGTTTCATCTATAAAGACGCCTTTTGGGTTTTGGTTAGTTTTATGGGTATTGTTATGACACTTTGTATCTATGCTTTACTTATTTATTTCATATAGAATTCTCTGTATAGACGCCATTGTGTTGTGATGATATCCTTTCTCGTTACGCCTCGCGTTTCCGCCTTGGCGGGGTGTGACATTACTTATGCTTTTTATGTTATTCATCCCCTGAATGTATGTTTATTTATTTTGTCATATGTTGTAACACACTTTGTCACTTGTCAGACAGGTGCCTAGACTTATATGTGTCTGGCCTATTCAGCCAGCATGGTCTAGTTTTACTGCAACAGCTTTCATGTTGTAGCCCATGTGCTAGGGCTTGAGGCAAACCTACCTTAGCAGTTTCTGGGTTAGACTAGAGATTATTGTATTTTGTAGGAGTTTTAACATACCCATATGCCTATGATAATGTTTAAACTTAAATCAATATGTCTGCGTTACCCTTTCCCACCGGCACGGCTTGTGCTAGTATGCATTTTGATACAACATTCAAATTAATATTCTCATGTTGCTTTCTCTATATGATGTAGGTACTCACCGAAGAGTATTTATTATGCGCGAAAGGGAGAAGTGTTTGTTCCCCTCCCTTCTGCTGCATAGTCAATTAGCAGATGTTGCTCAGCCTAACCGCCAATGGCATCAGTTTCACCAGTAGGGACAAATTAGTAGGAGTCACCCTATTCGCACGGAGGTAGCGAGCCATCCGTCATTATATAGTCACGTTATGATATAAAAAATTTAAAACATATAGACTTAAGAGAAAATATAAGAATATTTTATTTCATTCATATCATACTAGAAGAAACAATACATCAATAATATCTAAGGTCACCTCTGGAGCAAGTCTATACTTTGAAAATTGCTTCTCCGATTGGGATACATAGTAGAAATAAAGGTACTCTGGTGTTTTACATGTAGCACCTTTGAAGGTTACAAGCATGCAAGGTCCTAGGTATCTCTTCCCCTTCCATGTTACTTAGCTTATAAGCTCCACTTTGGAATGCTTGGATAACTTTGTAAGGTCCTTCTCAAGTGGGTCCTAGCTTGCCTGTGTTAGCAGCTCTTGACACTTTATTTCTTCTAAGTACAAACTCTCCCACATTGAACTGCACATGTCGCACCTTTTTGTTGTAATACTTCTCGACCTGTTGCTTGTACCTGGCTTCCCTTATAGCTGCTATCTCTCTTCGTTCATCCAGCATGTCTAAGTTTAGACGAAGCTCCTGATCATTAGTTTTTTCATTCACATTAGTTGTTCTATGTGTCGGCATACCGATCTCTGCGAGGATGACAGCTTCGGTACCATAGGTTAAGCTGAAGGGTGTTTTCACCATTGCTGGTCTTCTTTATTGTTCGATGTGCCCACAACACATTTGGCACCTCCTCAGCCCAAGATGATCCTCCTTTCTCCATCCTTGTCTTAATTCCTCTCAAGAGGCTTTTATTTGCTCTTTCTACTGCTCCATTCTCCTGGGATGGTAAACTGAAGTAGAGATTAATTGAATCTTGAGCTTCTCCGTCCACTTTTTGAAAGGGTCATTCACAAACTGATCTGTGATAATGGTAGCTGGGATCCTAAACCTGCAAACAATATTATCGTAAGTGAAGTTCACCACCTGCTTACCAGTGATGATAGCCAGCGGCTTCGCCTCCATCCATTTGGTAAAGTAGTCAATTGCCACGATTAGATACTTCACCCTTCGTGGACCCTTTGGGAGAGGCCCTACAATGTCCATACCCCACTTCATGAATAGCCATGCTGATGTTACTGAGATCATGTCTGCCTTGGGGAGTCTGGGTACAGATGCATGTGCTTGACAGTCATCACATGCTCGGATAAGCTCTCTGGCGTCCCTGTGCATAGAGGGCCAATAGTACCCCAGATTCATGGCCTTAGCCACTACTTGTCTAGGCCCGTCGTGCATCATTTGCTGCGGCTAAGTACATCATCAGGGTCTCACCTTTCTTGGGGGTAGTGAGAGTTGGCAACTCAGATACCAACTTCTTTATCTCCAGGAATGCTACCTCAGCAGCCTCTGTCCATCTAAAGTCTTTCTTGTTAGTGTATTTTTTTCAACGTATCTAAAAAAGGTAGGGATCGTTCATCTGACTTAGACAAAAAACGATTGAGGGCTCCCAGCTTCCCACTTAGAGACTGCATCTGCTTAAGGGTCTTTGGTGATGGCATATCCATGACAGCTTTTGCTTTTTTAGGGTTGTCCCTTATCCCCTCCGAAGTGACTATGTAGCCCAAGAACTTTCCCTCCTCTATACCGAATGAACATTTCTTCGGGTTGTTCTAAGGCCTTTTCCCGGTATTTTACCATTCTTTCACCTTTAGCTTCATACGACCCTTCCACCTGACTAGCCACTAGCTTAGAGTCCACAAAGGTGTGAATGTCTTTCACCTGCATCTCCTTAGCTATCCGTAACCCAGCCAGTAGAGCTTCATACTCAGCATCGTTGTTGGAGTTAGAGAAATTCAAGCGAAGCGCGTAAGAGTATTCCACATCGTCTGGAGCTACCAGGATGAGGCCAGCTCCAGACCCTTCATTGTTTGAGGCTCCATCGGTATATAGTCTCTATGCCCTTGGGCCAGGAGTAAGATCTTCTCTTGCATTTGAAGACTCTTGGATGTCTTCTACCCTTGGGTTGTTAGCCACCTCTGGTGTAGAATTTATCTCTATTGGAGTGTCTGCTAAAAAGTCTGCTAAGACCTGACCCTTTACTGCAAACCTTGGTACATACGTTATGCCCCTAATTCAACACCCCACTTCGCTAACCTTCCTGACGCTCCTGATTTGTTCAGCACTTGCCCGATTTGGCTGTCAGTTATGACCTTGATCGGGTGAGCTTGGAAGTACCTCCTTAATCGTCTAGCAGCATGGACTAGGGCCAGAGCGAGTTTCTCCATTGGAGCATAGTTTGTTTCTGCCCCTTGCAAAGATCGACTAACATAGTGTATAGGCATTTGTATCTCACATCCCTTTCAGTGAGGAGCACCGAGCCTAACCGCCTCATTTGCTATGGCTAAGTACATCATCAAGGTCTCACCTTTCTTGGGGGTAGTAAGAGTTGGCAACTCAGATACCAACTTCTTCATCTCTAGGAATGTTGCCTCAGCAGCCTCTGTCCATCTGAAGTCTTTCTTGTTTGTACATTTTTTCAACGTATCTAAAAAAAGGTAAGGAACGTTGATGTTCGCTAAAATACACATCATTTATATCCCGTAAAACACTATAAAACGGACTAAAAATACTAAAATATGCTTAATTATATTGCAAATATGTTTGTTTGGTATTTTTATGTCTTGCAGGTAAAAATGATTGAAAACGGAGCAAAACGGGTATTTACGGGTTCGTCGCGGATCAAGAGTGCATATTTTCAAAAACAAGATAAAGTCGTAGAAAATTTCTTCGAGATAGCCATTGGAAAGAGCACGAAAATTCGAGTCAAACGGTCTTCATCTTTTATTGGGCCGGCCCGACACCATTTATATGGGTCGGACCGACCCATATATATATAAAGTTAAGACTCAAGTGCACCAGATTAATTTCGCCCCAGATTAACAAGTGAAAGAATCCGCCAAATAGGACTCGGCCCAAAGAAGAGCAAAGGAAATTAAAGCCCAAGTTCGTTGTTTTTGTGTGTTGGACGCATGTTATAGAAATGAAATTGAGATATTGCAGCTAACTTAGCACCTACTGTGCTATCCAAATAATTCATACAATCAACACGTGATGTTCCCTACAAATGGGAGGATGAATTAGATTTGGCCAAGTGGCAATGCAAATTGCATCTCCTTCAAATGAATTGCAAAAAAATAATCAAACGGACGATATTTTAAGCGTACGAGGTACGCAGTCATTTGGGGGCACGTGGCGATAAACTACCGGTTGGTTCCATTGCAATTTTTCTGTTATCCGTGTGAACGAAAACAGTGCCAAATGATTGGCTCATAATTGGAAGAAATTTACAAAATCACCCCTCCTAGCTTGGCTATATATAACTCGCTCCCCACATTTTTCATATCATTAGGAATTTAGTTTTAAGTTAGTTTTTTTAGTTTTTAGCTTATTATTGTTTAGGAATTGCTTATTTCGAATTTTTGCTTATTGTATCTCGTTTAAATATTCAACTTATCAAATTATTGTATCTCGAATTGTTTTAGCTTATTGGAAATCAAAGGTTTGCTTATTTGATGTTTTTTTAATGTGTTAGCTTATTAAATAAGTTGTCTTCTCGTGCTTATTTACTTGTCTTATTTTTCTCAAAAGTCCTTAAAAGCTTAAAGAACGACTCCTATAAGCTCTCCAAGCTCATTCGATCCATTCTCAAACGTTTTTAAGAAATTTTCGAAATAATAAGCTATAATAAGTTCACATTCAACTTATTATTGTGCTTAAATTGAGTTAATGTTTTTGGGAGCTCATATTATCTGATAAAATAAGCTTCTAAATAGCTTATTGCATTTCATGTGAGCTTATAATGCTTAGTTTAATTTTCCGTAGCTTATTGCTTATTCGAGTTTAGGATTTAAGTCGTTAAAATGCTTATAGCTTATTCTAATTCCTTGTCGCTGTTCTCGTATTCTTAATAGTGCTTTTAGATTGCTTATTAGCTTTAGTAGTGCTTATTTGAGTCGGATGTTGCTTATTGTTATTAGATATAATTTAGAGTTTTAGATCTCATTTTGATTTACCCATTTAGTGCTTATTTGAGTTTTAAAAATTAGTGTCGGTTGCTTATCGTATGTCCGTGAGTTTATTTGGTGCGTGTTTTTGCTTAAAAGATTTGATCTCGATTAAGTGCTTATTCAATTTGCTTATTATTGATGAGAAGTGATTATTTGAATTATTTTTGTAATAAAACTCGTTTTAGCTTATTTAGTTTCATTTAGTCTCGGTTTGAATAGTTGGACCTCGTGCTTGGTAGTTACTAGTTTGAGATAAGCTTTTTAGTGTTCGCTTTTTGATGTTGTTGCTCAAGTAAGTCTAGGCTTATTTCGATTATTAGCTGTAGTTTGGTAAACTGGTTCTATCTTCACAAAATTTGGTCAGTAGCAAATTTGGGCCACAATTTTTGATCTTCGATTGGGACATTAGTTTATTGGACCTGTGGTTAGTTGTAGACTTTACTAGTAGGACGGCTTATGTGTGGTAATTAATTGTTGGGCCATGTGGGGTAATGTAACGGAAATTACAACATTTGGAATTGTTATATTTCCTGTTTTAACTTTAACATTTATATGTTTTGTGATTTTGGTACCGGTCAACTCATGAGGCGTGGAGCTTAAGGGTTTATTTAGCTAGACCGAATTTGATTATTTGCTTTAGCTAAATAAATCGGATGGTATTCGTTTAATTGCGTCTCTTCAATTCGGTTCCATTTTCTATCATTTTTTCAATTAATTAGTGTAGATTTATTTTGTCATTTTATAAAATGTTTGCTTATTTGATATTTGTCATGAGTAGCGAGTAGTTTAAGTAGTACTTGTTAAGTGATTAGTGATTTGGAATATAAGTGCGGTTTTAAAAAGGTTTAAAAAATTAATAGTCATTAGAATTTTCTAATTTAAATACTTGTCATTTATTTTAAAAAGCATTTTACTTTACTTGTCATTTAATTTCTTGAAACTTGTTTTCTAAGGATTTTAATTCGTTAAACCTAAGCCCGTACTTAAGGAACATTTCACGTCACTTAGCAAGCATATTTGTCATTTATATTTTTTAGATCAATTTTAGTATAATCTTGTAGATTTAAATCTTAGAATTAATATTAGTTTAATTTTTAGTATAAAAATAGTTTAAAACCAAAACCAAAAATGACAATCAAGCTCGATTTACAACTTGAACGTAAATTTCCATTCACCTCTCACCGATAAAACAATGACCGAGTTATTACTTTTTATTCTTTCCTAAGAAATAATTTGTATATACTTAGCTTACGTATTATATATAGTATTTTATATATATATATAAAATATATATATAATAAATATATATATATATATATAAATATATATATATATATATATATAAATATATATAATTGTTAATATATATTATATATAGAATATAAATATAGATAAATAATATATATATAAGTAAAATATATATAATATATTTGAGGGTTTATTTGATGCGTTGAAAAACGACCAACATCAATCATTCAGCTGACTTAGACAAAAAACGATTGAGGGCTGCCAGCTTCCCACTTAGAGACTGCATCTGCTTAAGGGTCTTTGGTGATGGCATGTCCATGACAGCTTTTGCTTTTTCAGGGTTGGCCCTTATCCCCTCCGAAGTGACTATGTAGCCCAAGAACTTTCCCTCCTCCATACCGAATGAACATTTCTTCGGGTTGAGTTTCATGTTTATCCTTCGAAGAGTGGATAAGGTTTGTTCTATATCTTTTATGATGTCTTGTTCAGTCCTACTCTTAATCACCATATCGTCTACATACGCTTCTAGGTTTACCCCTATCTGCTCCTTGAAGGCAGAGTCGACCAGCCTCTGATATGTTGCCACTGCATTCTTGAGACCAAAAGGCATCTTCGTGTAACAGAAGACTCCCTCTTCCGTATGGAAAGCCGTCTTCTCTTCATCCTTCTTTGTCATCTGTATTTGGTGGTATCCCTTATAAGCATCCAAGAAACACTTATATTGGAATCCCATCAGCGACTCAATCTTCCAATCGATCTCCGGTAAAGGGTATAGATCCTTTGGGCATGCCTTATTCAGATCTTTAAAGTCGATGCACATTCTTCAACTTCCATCAACCTTCTTGACTAGCACCGGATTGGCAACCCATGTGGGGTATCGCAATCGCCTTACGATACCAGCCTTGAGCCATTTATTAACTTCATCGGTCACCACCTTCCTCCTGTCTAGTGCAAGACTCCTCTTCTTTTGTGCCTTTGGTTCAATGTGGGGGTAGGTGTCTAGGCTATGCTCCGTTATAGCCCTAGGGATACCCGTCATGTCCGCTGGATTCCATGCGAAGATGTCAACATTCTTTCGGAGGGTATGTATTAGCGCATGTCTGCACTCGGCGGACAGCCCCCCTCTGATAGTAACGAGCTGCTCCGGGTAGTTATCATTTACCACTATCTTTTCCTCGGTACCAGACTTGGGTGGCTTCTTTCCCTTGTCAGGTTGTCGCCTTCCTTCCATATCATCTAATTGCATTGGTTCCTTCCGTGGCCTCCGGGAATGAGTCGCCACCGGAGCCAACGAAACTCTAGGATTAGCTACTTCCGAGCTGGTCTGCATCGGAATGGGATCTGTTCCACGTACATGCCGACTTAGGTCTTGAGCTTCCTCGATTTGCCTGCACTCTCTTAGAGTCTCGCTGGTGGTAGATATAGTGGCTATCCCGTTCTAAGTTGGAAATTTCATCATTGAGTGGATAGTGGAGGCTACAACTCCTAAGCTCCTCATCCCCGTCCTACCTAGTAGAGCATTATATGGGGATGGACTCTTGACCACTGCAAATTCCATTGTGACTGTTCGGGTTCTCCCGCACTCTCACATAGTGACTTCCAAATCAATAACCCCCATGGGGTAACTGACTTCTCTTGAGAACCTCACCAGTGGTATTCGATATTCTCTCAGCCTCGACCTCGTCTGACAGCTAAGATTTCTGAAGCAATGGTCGTACATAACCTCTGAAGAGCTACCGCCATCAACATGTATTCTTCTGACCCTGAAGCCTTCAATTATGGCCTCAACTACCACTGGGCAATTCATCAACTGATATCATGGCACTGACGGGAATGTTATCGCGTTATCCATCCAGTGCTCAACCCTCTTATATGGCCTCTTTCGGTATCCTTGGGATCTCACCATGTTGATAACCTTCTCTTTTCGTTTGGTTAAGCCCTTGTCTTTTGGCCGCCTTGCCTGATATCTTTCACTAGATGAGCCAACCTTCCTGAGGCCACTGCCTCTTCAATCTATTTCTTAAGATGATAACAGTCATTTATGTTATGACCTCGATCTTGGTGGTAGTCATAGAACTTTGTTTCACTGTTTTCGCTTCTCCGGTGTCCACAACACGGAGGAGGGTGGGAGGGATGTTCACATTGTCCATAGCGAAGGATTTACCCTTAGGGTCTTCGTCAATAGGTGTGATGCCGTATTTTCTAGCATAAGGAGCACAGCTCCCCCATGTTTCTTCCTTCCCCCTTTCTATGACTTCTATTTCTAGACCCATTATGGCTTCGACAGCTAGCTTTGCCAGCACTCTTTTCCCACCGAGGAGATCTGATGGCTTCAGTTGTGTCTGCAGCCATTTCTCCTCTGATGAAAGCACTGACTCTCTCCCAGATCTTATCAATCGTTTTTGGGATTTTTTGGGATCTTGTCATTGAGCTTTTTGGCTAGCTCGGGATGACCATGCCTATGCATGAACGCGGATATCCTTAACACCGGAGGCACTCCTTTGATGTGTGCACTTTCTGCCTTGAAAGGTACATGAAACGCTTGTCAAGCCCTCAATTTGGTTTCGCTTGGATTTAAAATGTATCTTATTTGGGTCTTGTAGATACCTTTTCTGCTGCGAGAGAAAACTCTTCCAAGAACTTGCGACTTCAGCTCTTCAAACCTATCTAAGCTCTTTGGGTTAGGCTATTCAAACTAGTTACTTGCCGAACCACTAAGGGTCTGGCGGGAACATTTGCACCATACTAGCAATAGGCCATCCTCTTGTTCAAGCTGCGGTGGAGAAGATACTTAGGTGAATCTTCGGATTTTGTTCCTTTATTCACCGGATGTTGGTAGGGGGGTTAGCGTAGCCCGCCGTTTGATATCTGATAAGCGTGTGATCCTAGAGAGTGAAATGTTATGGCTTGGGCTGCCTATAAGGCATTACAAGCCCCTTGAACACTATCAGACACGGTGTCATACCAAAGTTGAAGCTTGACTTCCTTCGGGAGACTCCCTCAATGACTAAGGCTTCGATTTATCGCTCTTAGCAAACGCGTACAATACTAAAAATAAATAGCATAGTTATTGACGTCGCCAAAGACTTGAAAACACAGGGTGTTATATCATTACTTATGTTGTTAATAGTCAAGTGAATTTCATAATGAAATGCGTCTTATTCTCAAATACAATCCTTACAATCATCATACTCACAAATCTCCTCACATCTTGGTCCTCACTTCTCGTAAACCTCTTTTCTCACCTCGAATGGTCTTTTCGCTTCTAAACAGTTCCTCTCTTTCTCAATAATCTTCTCACTTCGGATAGTCATCTCATTTCTAATAGTTTTTTTTTACTTTTGATGTTTCTTCTCACTTCTAAACGTTCTTTTTCACTTCTAATAAGTCTTGTATCCTCTAATGTTTCCTCTCACGTCTAAACGTCTCTTCTCTTTTAATAGTCTTGTTACTATTAAAATTCCTCCTATATCTCTCCTAACTTAATTATTTCATCCGAAATATTAAATTAATTTGCAAAATGTAAATGTCACTCCTTTGCTAAACTTGCCACTCTCTAGATAGTAAAGACCATAAAGAAGATATTCAATCTTTAAGTGTTATTGAGTCACCACATTGTTGAGTCTCTCATCATTCTTCCATCATGAAAAAACTACCTCATTTCATATCCCACCTTTGTTCCTCAACATTGTCAACCAACAAAACACCAAACAAACCTTTAAATTCCCAATCATCTACCTTTGTCTCGATAGGATCATATGCACATCAATTGTTAGTGCAAATGATATATCAATATTTTCTATCAACCTCTCGTCAACACGTTCCTTCTTTAGTATCGCTCATCCTTTCCTACTTTTCGGCTCTGATTCGTTTATTGATTGACACAAAAATATTATGAGAATGACCTTTTAAAAGTAGACGAATGACATTTAATATCTTGGCAAAATATGTCAATATATATATATATATATATATATATATATATTGACATATTTTGCCAAGATATTAAGTGTCATTCGTCTACTTTTAAAAGGTCATTCTCATAATATTTTTGTGTCAATCAATAAACGAATCCCATTCTCGTTTATTAAAAGTCGGTCTAATCTTTCTCCGTAAACATACGTCTCGATTCTTTTTATTTCATCATTTAGGTTGTTTTTAAAATAATGATTACTTGTGTCTAGTTTCTACTTCTCTTTCAAAGTGTCATACTTTAGAATAATAAAACCTAGAAGTGCATGTCTAGTTCCCCGCTAATGTTTTGCTATATGTATATGTGCACTTGTCTACTAACTTTGTTTTGTAGCACAACAATATCTTGATTCCTTGGTTCCCTAAATAAGGGGAGCATACACCGAGGGGGAGCACTTGCAAGCGCTCTACTCATTTAAATTGCATCGAACTTCTTGAGCATCGATGGTAATTTATTTGATCCATGGATCGGTTAAAGTCAATATACAAGGAATGATATTATCATGGAGACGCAATGAGCAAGGGAGAGCTAGGAGATATGTGGTAAATAACATGGATTTGGTTAAACTGTGATGATAGAAGACTTCACTGGGAAGATGCAAGCTCACCTTTATAGGAAGATAGGATCAGGGTTTGTCAAATACAATGAAGGGCTCATTCGTACTCCAAATACTTCATCTTTTCCACTTTAAAATCACCCTCAACCTTAAGGTCATCTTCTCATACCTTCAACTTATATACTTAAAGTACCTACCTTCTTTTCAAGCCTTCTTCTCATTTCTCATAACCTCGTCCAAATTATCCAAGAAACACAAAACCACCTCAACCTTATTTCTCATGTTGTGTTCTCATTCCCCCAACCAATATACTTGGATCACCTACCTTTTCCTCATTCCTTTAATCTATACATTCAAAGTACCTACCCTCTTGTCTTGCCTACTTCTCACCTCTCATGACCTTTTCTAAACTATCCAAGGAATACACAATCATCTTCACCTTTATTTCTCACATCTTCTCCTCATACCTCAAACATATATACCCGGAGCACATACCCTCTTCTCATGTCTTCTTTTCAAACCTCCAACCTATATGCTCCAATCATAATCCACACTATACCTTTTTGCTTCGACAAAAGGGGGAGAAGGGAGTGTAAACGAGTAACTTTTAAACTTTACAATGTGCTATAGTTTACATAGTTTGTCATCATCAAAAAGGGGGAGATTGTTAGTGCAAATATTATGATATTTAATCTATACGATCTCTCTAAGTTTTGGTAATGACAAACACGTGACTTGTAATACATAATGTAAAGTACGCTAGTTACTCGTAATCACAAATCATCAATGCATACATACATCAATATCTCTCGACGTCTTAAATCTGCATCAACACCGATGTTTGTTTGCACCTGACGTAAATCACATAAGGTATGTACAAACAAACATTAAACTTGTAGGATGATCAAAGAAATAAGTTTTTGTCTTAAAACATCACATTTTTATAAATGTGACAAAACAATTTTTCAAAAATCAATTAGATAAATTATTTTTGAATTATAAAGAAATGTTTAATGTGGTAATTATTTCAAAATTCAAAAATGGCTATTTTCTCCCCAAAATAAGTGTCACTTTCACCAGACAAGTTTGTCACCACAAAAAGACAAAAACAGGAGCGTTTGTCGGGGGTGTCCCTTAAATAGGCCGGTGCCCCCCTTAAATACCGGCGGCCCCCTAATATATTTGGGATCGGCGTTTCCTGACAGGCTATTTTTTAGCTCATATAAATAGTGGGTCACCTCCAACTATTTTCATAACCCTTTTGCACGATTTTCTTTCAGTTCTTTCTCTCTCTAGATCTTACTAAATCTCTCTAAATCTTTGATCATTCAACTTGGTTAATCTTGTTTAAATGTGATCCAATCTTATATCATTTCCCTCTTTCCTCAAGTGTAAGAGAAGAACTTCGATCATCTTAAAGATCCTAAGTTATGTAGTCTAGTTAGTCCATTTGTAACACTTGTTACATATAGATCGAGTCCATGTCTTCAGGACTCCATGTCTTCCATATTTAGTTGTGTGTTGATCCAAATTGATGTATATATTTGGATGGTCACTTTTGTGTGTTGTTCGGTTGAGGTGTGTTGGTTAGTATTTTATGCCACAAAATACATTTGTGAAGTGGTAGATTGATTCTAGCTAAGATTAGGACTCGACATCTAGCTTAGTGTCAGAAAATATTGTAAGCGACGCGGTTTATTTGTTTAGGCCATTATAAAGAAACACAAGGGTTGCTATGTTGGTCCACAAAACAGAACGGGTTGTTGGTGTACCGAAGAAGACTGAGGATCTAGCTTAGTGTCGGAAAAAGATAATGTAAGCAACGTTATAAGGTTTTCTCTTGCGAAAGGGACTTGTGGTGATTGAGTGAAGTAACTCTCGAGTTGGGTATTACTCTGGGGATTTGGAGTAGGGCGCTCTCGTGGTCTTCCGTGACCAGAAACCACTATAAATACCGAGTCTCCGGTTTCATTTTCTTTTGTCATCTTTCACTTTTACTTTATGTCTCTACAGTGATCGGCCTTACCTTGACACTTGTATTGCACTTATGTTTGTGGGTTGATATGTATGTCTATGGTTGTGTTTAGTCAGTGGTTGTGTAGCTCTTTGTTAGTAAACTTTGTGAGAGATATGGATATATTGGTAGAATATGCACTAGTTATTGTAAATCTATTATCGACACTTCTCATATTATGTCAAACTTGTTTGGTGATTTTATACAAAAGATTTAGTCCGAAAACCTCTTCTAGAGGCGGTCCTATAAATCAGGCGGCCCCCATATCTATGGGACCGCCGGAAGATTTTTATGTAATGTTTTTATTTAAAGTTTTAAATGGAAACGTATTCACCCCTCTTTACGGTTTTCACAATTGCATTAAACTTAAATATCATATATGATTTAACACTAATATCATATACGATTTTTCATGCAAGTTTCAACAATGAAAAAAAGACGAAAAACAAAAAAAACGTGAAAAACGTGAAAAAACGAGAATTTTTTTTTCGTCGAAAGTATATCAAAGTGGATATCGATAGAAAGATAATTTAATGCTCGTCATGATGGTATATTTTTTTCGCTTAACGATTAACGTTTTGAGAGATACTAACATTTGAAAAAAAAATAAAAATGATTTTTGAGTTTAATCTTAGCTATTTAATTAAAATGGAGATGGAGGATGAAGATTAGTCCCTTAATATCCAAAATAAATTTGGTATCCAAATATCCTAAACTAAAGCCAAAGCCAAAGAATATGACAATTCAGAAGCAACAAAGTACATAATTAATGTGACCACAACAAAGTACATAATCAATACTTTGGGCCATTATCTTGTTATGTTTAATCAATTGCGTAATTAAAAGTTACCCATGTAATATATTAAATTTTCCTACGGATCGATTCAAGACTATAGGTCTAATATACAATAATTTTATTCGTTGAATGCAACAAGTGGCGGAAAAAACTTATCGAGACAGATGAAGCGAACGCGCACTTTTTTTTCTTTTACTTTCTTTTCATAGCTCCGACACCATGTAAAAATCATTGGAAATATTATAAATATATTAATCAAATCAAAGAATAACTGAAATTACATAAACATTAAGTAGCGACACTTAAACGGGTCCTCTATGACCTAAATGCTGAATGGACTAAACCTAAAGGTTTGCGGGCGGGCCGGGGGAGAGGTGGCCTTTATATTTAATAGTTTAGAGTGTAAATTCCTATGTCAACCTCGTGAAAAATGAAGGCTTTACCTCGTTTGAGTACGTCAAAATCTCGTCAATTAGTCGCTCAATGGATCGAACAAACATGAGTCATCTGAAAAACAGTATGTCTTGCTTCTTTGAGTTAACCACATGTGAATAAGCGATTTGGTATCTTCCATGTGAATAAGCCGATTTGGTATCTTCCATGAGTGTATCCTGTCAATAAGTTTGGTTATAAAAACTTTCAATTAGCGGGAACTCCGGCCCATTTCCATTTTTTTTTGTCCCCACACCGTTTTTTATCCCGGCCCCATTATAATGAGAGTCAATAAATTTAAAAAACAAAACAATAACCAGAAGTAGATTACAAGTTTGTGGCGGAACAAACAACATTGAATACACAACTATGATCTCTTACGTTTGATGAGCCTAAATCACTCAGAATCTCATTCAAACTCTTCAGCCAAAAGATCGGGAGGACAATAAGATTCGACAAAAGGAAGTATTATGTATATTCTACCGCATCAATTCCAAAGACAGACTCAACTAGCACGGGTAGGATCGTGTCTGATCTTTAATTCCCAGAATTCACCATAACACCAAAAACCATCTCCATGGTTAACACCAGTGTTATGGTGACCTCACTTTTTATTTTATTTTTTCATTTATTAAAAAAACAAATTATTAAATTCAAATTTCATTAATTATAAAAAAACATTACAAAACTACATTAAATAAAAGACAAAATAAATACATTAAAGTTAACTAAAAGAAGTGAGTTTAATAAAATACGATAACAATTGTTAAAATATAAAAATATTTTTGCCCGAGGTCTTGTTTTTAACTCCTTCCGATCTTTGCTCTCGTCAGGGTCGGACTCATCCCGGTCTCCTGGTAGTGTCGAAAGTAAGTATCTTCCAAACTCTTCGTTTGTTTTTTGTATTTCGCAAACTTCGAGCTCTGCCGTTATCTCGCGCTTCATATTGCCGTCTTTCATGGCTTCCCGGTTCAGTTTTGCAAGTTTTGTCAAATTCCGTAAAAAGTTGTGTGAGTACATAAAGATTAATCTTCACTTGACTTTTAGTTGGAAGAATTCTGGGGACAAGCTTGACAGGAGTATTGGGTGGATACACTGTCAATGCTGAAATTGGTTTTAGAACTGAGGTCTCAGCCTTTTTCCTGTTATTGTCATCTATGGACCAAAATATCTGTTCTGGGGTCAGATTTCTTTGGGGAGCAAAGGTTGCAAGAAGGTTCTCTTTTGAGTAATCGGGGGGGGGGGGGCAATCCTAACTTTATTTTCCACACATAGAGGGCTTTGCATTTTCAACAGCATTCTTTTCCTAGTTATCTCAGCTATCTCACGCGTATCCTCTGAGTCATGTATAACAGTGGGTGTATGATTGGTAGTGACAAGTACATGACCATTATACAGAGCAGACTGAGTTTGCTTTGCACGAGTGAGACATAAGGGATTTTTGTAGCCTATTGCTACCTTGTGCTTTTCATCATAAAATGATTTTGGTTTACACAACATGTGAACTGTTTGAACAGACTGATCCTGTTTGTATAATCTATCTTCAATCTTATCTTTTAGCATTTTTATGTCCAAAAACTCTTCAAGGAATTTGTCTTCTTTTTGTTTAAAATCCTTTTTCAAAAGTGTTACTTCTTCTGTCTTTGACTTATAATGGTCAACGGTAGAACTAAGGAGTATTTGTGCTGAATGAAGTTCAGATTTTAAAGAAGTTTCCTTTCTATTTCGGTCTGAGATAATTATTCTCATTTGTTCATCAATTTTTCGTTCTCTATCAGTTAATTCAAATTTTGCCCGTTTTTCATACTCCCCGACCAGTTCCTTATATCTCGCAAGTTCAGAGGTCACTGAGTCATTAACTACCATGTCTGGCTTATTTGCTAATCTACTTTGTACACCCTGTTCATGCATTTCATCGAGAATTGAGATCAATGCATCATTTCGTACAGAAGATACATTACTTTGTACAACATATTCTTCGTTGTCTTCCACATACTGATCATACGGAATAATATTACTATCACTCGTATAGTCAGCAACAGAGTCAACAACGTAGTTGTGTTGTACATCGCTTTGCATCTCGTGTACTTCATGATACTCATCCATATGATCTTCAAAGGTATCATGACCTTGTACCTCAAACGGAGTATTCGAGTCATATGATGGCCCGGCTTCATCGTAGATTGGATCTTCAGATGTGAGATTTGTCATGAACATGGTCTGTGTAGTGGGACCCTCATCAACATCAGAGTCGAATGCATCACATTCATCAGCTTCAAAGACATGGTCCACATTGAGTGCCAAATCATTCTCGGGTGAATCATCCACATCATCATCAAAGTTGGTAACCTGTTCTCCTGCAAGAAACAACGACTGTTCTTCATCCAGTACTGCACCATTCTCCTGGGCTTGCATTAGTAGCATCTTGTCCTTGAAGTAGTCTGAATCTTGAAGTCGCTTTGGCCTTGGACATTCTCGTGCTATGTGCCCTAGTCCGTTACAGTTGTAGCACTTGATGGGTTTCGCTTGACCAGGATTAATAATGCCTCCTCTGTTCTGACCTCCTACATTCCCAGCTACACCATTTCCTCTTGCATTGTTTCTCTGAAATGGTCTTCCTTGATTATTCGCATTGTATCTTCCACGGACATCTTGAACCACAACTTTCCCGTCTTGAACCATAGCTTTGTTCCTTGCATTAGACGACGCTCTAAGTTGATTGTTTGTTTGAGGAAGATGTGATTTGTACGATTGAGTGAGGAGGGCAAGTGAGTTGGATAAACTTTCAATCAAGTTTTCTGTTGAAGAACTTCCTGAGTCCATTTGACAGTTATCAACAATTGATGGTTGATTTGAGGATTGTGGAGACTCAGATGATTGTGTTGGATACTTCTGATTTGATGCATTAGACACTAGTGCCAAGGGGTCATCAGTAGGTTGAATGAACCTTTCCATCATCATTCTGTTCTCATTTGCATGTACCTCATGTTGCTTCAAGTAGGCATACAACTGATCAAAGTTAGACTCTTTCAAACCTCTGTTTAGTTTGACTTCAGTAATGAATCTACTCCATTCAGGTAACATGTTGTTCACAAACTTAGAGTTAAGCTGCATTCTGGACATGGTCATCTTGATGTTTCTCATGTCGTTAATGAGCTTCGAAAACCTAACATAGTAAACATGAATGGTCTCTCCTTTGATTTGACAGAAGCGTTCAAATTCATCGTATAATTGTGATTCCCTGTCATCCTTTGTTAACTCAGAACCTTCCAGAATCATCTTCACATTGTCCCAAATGTCTTTGGCGTCAGTGTAATGGTTGATGAGTGTGTAGATGTCTTTTGGTATACCTTGAAGTAAGATATTCGTAGCACGAATGTCAGCTTTATACCTTTCCTTTTCTTCAGCAGAAAGGTCTGTAAAGACTCTAGCACGTTCTGGACCTAGTTGAAGTGCACCCTCAGTTTCTTCAGCATCTTCAGCAGGAGTTTGTATGAACGTTCCCATTTGAAATGGACCTTCAGTAATCGATTTCATAATGTTCTCTCCATTATCTTTTCCCAGACAATACAGACGAATGCGTTGTTGCCAAGATTCAAAGTCTGTTCTGTCAAGCATTGGTGGGCGTGTATCGGAACCGGCATACCAAATATCTTCTGACATATTAGACACCTTGATGTATTGGTTATGAATGCTATCAACGTTCACGGGATTTTACAAGTCTAAGATTTAAACCGATAAGAAGTTTACCGGGATTTTACAAAATCAATAGAAAAACCGTAAATGAATAATTGGTTGTGATATTTGGTTTGTTGATTTGTTTGAAATTTGACGCAGTTGGATTATATATATAAAAAAATAAATTTTACCCTATTACCAAAATCTAAATTTGGTGTAAAAATAAGCTAAAAAGGCTAAAGAAAAAATTATATTTTACTTAATTTTTCCCGCCAAAAAGTGTCGCTAAAAAGGTGTCGACCGAAATAATTTTTACCCTATTACCAAAATTTGAATTTGATGTAAAAATAAGTTAAAAAGGCTATAGAAAAAAGATTACAAAATACTTAATTTTTTTTAATCAAACCGCTGCGTATATGTTTCTATCAAACCGCCGCTTTGAAATCAACCAAACCGCCTCCTATTGATTGAGCAAACCGCTGCCTAACAGGCCAACTCGCCGCCAAGATCTTACTAGGCAAACCGCCGTGGTTTTGAAGTAACTCGCTGCCTAGTTTTGTTAACTCGCTGGATCAATAAAATAATCAACTCGCCGTGAGCAACTCGCTGCCAATAAACTAAGCAACTCGCCGTGAGCAACTCGCTGCCTATAATCTTAGCAACTCGCCGTGTGTTTTAGCAACTCGCCGTACCTTTTACCAACTCGCCGGCTATTATTTTCAAGCCAACTCGCCACTATCCTGTGTAAACCGCCGCGAACAAGCAACTCGCCACCAAATTTAAACAAACCGCCGCGAATATAATTATTAAAATTAAGCAACTCGCCTTTGACTTTTGGCAACTCGCCTTTGACTTTTTCCTAAATTTCCGGATCTTGTCCCTACCTTTTGTCAAACCGCCGGTTAGAAAATGATATTTTAACCAACTCTCCACGAAGAACACTTGGACGAATTAAGCAAAATCAAGCCATATTATCTTTCCAGCCACGAAACTAGGTTACAACATACAATATTAAGTGTGTATATGACGATTAAACACACCTTAACTCGTATTTCTTTGAGAATCGTCCAATATGAAGCAACCCTCCACGAAGAACACTAAGCTTTAAAAGCTTATAATTCAGCTTTATAATCGAGCTAGGAGCTTGTAAATCACTTGTTATTGCAACAATACATCTTGTTTAACATGAAGAGCAAGAGAAACACCAAAATCAACCAACAAATTAAGCCCGAATTTCCTTTTGAGTCGTAGGCTTTTCTTAAACAAAATAAGCCACGAAATTTAGCTTATTTAACCACACAAATCAATCACGAATCCAACTAGGCTCTGGTACCAATTGTAGGATCGTTTATTTCATAACACGGTGATGATTCTTGTGATTGGCTAGTTTCTAGAGAGAGAAACACATGAGAGAGTTTTTCTAGTAAGAGAAAATGTGTTTTTATGAGAAAAGTGAAAATGACTAGCTTACCTCTTCCAAAGTTGGAAGAGGCTTATATAGTACTTACAATATACCGGGTATTCGAACCCGACTTAAAACCGAAAAACGTACTATTAACTATTAAACTACGAGCTATAATAAACAGTAAAATACACGGGGTGACCGAGTCTTTTTCTAATATCTAACAGGATTAGCTTAAGTTGCATGAACTGTAAATCACTTAGAGGGTGAGCACGAATGTTATGTAATAGATCTATTCGGGATTGATAATCCCCGTTCGGGTGACTAGCTATCGCCGGTAACGAACGTTATAACATGTCGGAACACGATTGGTTGGACCTACAGGGCCAACGATACATACACAAGGATTTTCATTACTGCCCGGGTGTTCTTGGAAGGGACACATGTGATGGGTACAAAAGGGTTTTTCATTAATGCCCGGGTGTTCTTGGAGGGGACACCTACGATGGGTACAATTTTACTGTGCCTTAAATAAAGTGGCATACATACAAGTCTACGTCACAGTTTCATGAACTTAGAGTAATGGTAATTATGGTTTTATACACACTTGAACATTTATGTTGCCCGGAATAAAGTGGCAATACATACTTTGGACAATTGCGGTCAAATTATCATACTTACATTTTTGAAGGACATTTAAAGATTTAAATGGTCATACACACTTTACAGAACCTTGGTTCAACATTTATACTTAAACAAATCTATGAACTCACCAACTTTAATGTTGACACTTTTAAGCATGTTTTTCTCAGGTGAATTAGATGCTTGGATTATTTGATGTGCATTGGATTCTTTACATTCAAGTTTTTCATGGTGATGCAATTATGGGACAACTATTATTTTGATTTCAGAAAATCAACGAGATTGTTTTACAAACGACACATTTAGAGGTCGTTCTCTTGTATCTAGCGCTGTGTATTATGAAGTAGCACCCCAAGTGGTATTCCGCTACGTTGTGATTTTTGGGGGTGTTACAGCTCAACCCCACTAAGCACAATAACTCATCCGGTTGCTTTTGGATTGTGGTACAGTGAAGGTTTAACGTCGCTACATCCACCGCAGAGTAGGAGTCCGCTGCTGGCCTCTCGTATTTTGGGGCGGATGTACGCCAGTCAACGACGGTGGGGAATACTCTCTCGTCTACCCAAAAGAAGCGGTTGTTCCAATTTTTCAAAGAGTCAAGAGGCTTTGAATATCACTGAGGGGTATTTTTTTTCCTAGACGTTTGCTGAAGGACATCCACCCTGAGTTGTATGAAGGAATGTAGAAGACACTGAATAGGTTCACGGTAGGTCTTATGTTTAACACATGACAGTTAATCTCAAAATGGCTGACTTTCGCAACACCTATCACCGATAGTTACGAAAGGTGGATTTGAAAATGACCCATGATATCGAAAAGGAACTGCGAGATAATGATGCGATAGTTTGCAAACTCAAAAAATTTGGTGTAAACACCGACATTACCCTTTGTAAAATCAACAATGTTATCCTCCGGACCAGGCAACTTAGGATGCAGGCTTTCCGGTATGTAATACTCCGATGCAAACTCTTGCAGATACTCTTAGGATATGGTAGACACGGCGTCCTCAAGCTGTATGGTGTCCCTACCCATTTTTACCTAGTTTAATATAAGGGCGTGGTATACTAACCTGCGGTAACAAAAATCCGCAGATGTTGGAGCTTGTGCGACTGTGTGTGTGTGACAATGGAGGTTTAATTAGATAACTGTGAAAGTTTAAATAGTGATTGCTCGCTCTATTTATACTGCGTCTTCGATAATTGTGCCTGGTTAGATGATTGACACGTGTCATCCACTTTGTTTTTGGATGGTTAGGATTACGGGGGCGTCAAAACGGCTCTGGGCCCACTTGTCCCATCCTTCAGCACTTTTTTCGCTATTTTTTTGATAAAGGGTTCTCCTCCTACGAGGGGAGGGGGCCCACATGACGGTTCAGGTTCTCTTTAAGTCTAGTACCCACGCATCGGCCACGAACGCGCCTACTAGACTGGGGGAACATGATGACGTATAGTGTGGACCGACCCGACCCACTAACACGATCGTGGGCTTGTAGTTGGTATCGTTATTTAGGCCAACGGGTAGCGGTCACGAACGTCAGTCTGGGCCGCGGCTGCCAGAACACGGTTCCCAGAACGTGTGTTAATATCCTTATGAGCTATTTTAGGGAAAGACAATTTACCAAAATAAGGGATATACTCTCCTTATTTGAATGTGTCAAGATAAGGTCATATCCCGAATATATCGGACGTGTCTTGGGCCGAAAGATAAGAAAACCCTACGGGGTATGGGGCCTATAAAAGGAGGATGATTCTCATCGGTACAAGTATCACAAAAACCCTAATCACATTCGATTACTCTCCAAAGAAAATACACTTACTCTCACGCCGGAGTCTAATCATGGGATCTGCTCCCACGATAAGGTTAACAGTGCCTTTTCCTTGTGCAGAGTTCTCAAACAAATTCACTTGGTACAAGAACAAGGTGCTCCATACCCGAATAATCGCTTGTTCGGGCCAAACGCAATCCAACCCAACTTTTGTATCAACGCTATGTTTATCCATAGCTTTTGACCAACCGGTTGGGGTTCATATACAATATTAAATTATGAAAAGTACAAAAGCAACCAAACTATATCAACGACCGGTTCACTCTATGACTTTCGAATTATGCATCCAACCTACACATGTCACAATATCATTGGCATTTTATGTAATAAATTAAATTTAAAATAAATAATATTATATGTTAGGCTGGGTTGTTGATAAATGGTAAAAAAATTAAGATTGGTTGTATGTATAGGTTGTATAGGTAGAAGAGTAAGAAAATAATATTTTAATAAGAGATTGGGTTGAGAAAGATTGTGAATAAACATAGTCTATCCTGGAAGAACAATAACATATTAAAGAAGAACGCATCCTAATCATCCATTTTATTCCAATCGAAAGGTATAGCTACCATCCTCCCATATTCTACCTTTTTTTAAAAACCAACATATCTTGCAAACGATAAATCGTCAAATTATGAAAAATATACCATCGTGACGAGAATATTTTTATCTTTCATTAGACGGGTACTTTGATATATTTTTGACATTTTTCAGAAAAATCACACGTGATTTGTAAAATCACTTGTGAATTTTTTTCTTTTTTTTGTTTGGATTTTATTACAGTATAAATAAGTAATTATTATTATTATTTATTATAATTTACATAGTAGTAGAAGACAAATAAGCAACAAGCTGCACCCTTAGCTTTTTTTTTTAATTTTTAATTTTATTTTTAAAACGACAATTTTTTTACATCTTATACCACCTATCTCACGATATATCTCACAAATGCCTCCAGCGAGGCTTGCACCCACAACCTTTAGTTTGGTGGGGAACTCACATACTACTAGACCAAGGGCCTTGGATTCTAGCCCTTTAATTAAAAAGTTGATTCTTTTGAAAATCACATTTGTGGATCTATGTGTCATAGCAATACCGCTCATAACTCATTGGACTCTGTTGAGTAGCTCTAGCGCCCTAGGTTCAAGAAAAATAAATGTAACAAACGCGAAATTTTAGAAAAAAATCACGTGTAATTTCACAAATCACACGAAATCACATGTGATTTTTAAAGTAATGACGATGATATTTTATCTTTCAGTAGACAGTCATTTTCACATACTTTCAATGATTTTTTAGTGTTGAAATTTCTGAAAAAAATTACACGTGATTTGTAAAATCATTTGTGATTTGCTGTTTAAAAATTCACGTGTGATTTCAGAAATCGCATGTGATTTCATAAATTCACATGTGATTTATAAAGTAAAAAATCACGTGTGATTTGGTAAATTCATAAATCTTATGTGATTTCATAAATTCACGTGCAAAATTTAAAGTAATAGATCACAAGTGATTTTTCGAATCACATGTGATTTTTCTATGCGAAATTAAAAAAAAAAACTTCGTCGAAAGTATATAAAAGTGCCTATTAATAGAAGGATAATTTAATTCTCAACGCAATGGTATAATTAGTTTTGCGTAACGATTAACGGTTTAAGAGATATTTTAATTTTAAAAAATAAGATGAAAACGGATTTTTTAATTAAATTAAAATAATAATTAATTTAAACCATTAAATGAAAATAAGATGAATGGTTGAGATCAAATAGTTTGTTATTTAATTAAATTATGTTCTATACGGCTTTTCTCTAAGGATCAAAAGGCCAAAAATTATCATTAACCATAAACAAAATGATCATTATATGTAAAGTATATATATAATTTGGTGTAATCTACCAACTGACCATGAAGTCGGTTTCTTAACAGCTAGATCAACCACCTTAATTACCAAATCACGTTATTTTGCTCTCTTAACAACCAAACACTAGCTACCTTTTTAATTAGAAAATTGTAATAAATTCTAATCGGATTTTGCTAATATGTGTCCACTAAGCACATATTAAGTGTATTTAATTAACACTTGTTTTCCTTTTATAATAAAAAATGCATTTAATGAACATTAATTATAGATAAAAATTACCATGTTTAAATACATTTTCTCTTTAAATACACAAAAACTTTCCATTTAAACACACACTAACACTAGCATGTGCCTAGTGAGCACAAGTTAGCAAAACACTTTTTAATATTTCAGAATTTTTTCATTAGGAAAGTTGTGCAGTAATTAGTTAAAGTTGGCGCCACTGCATGTTAAACGGTAAAAACTTTCAACATTCAAAACAACTACTGTATCCATCATGTACCATGAACAAAAAGAAGTCCACATTCACAACAATCAATGTATTAAATTCATCACGATAGGATCCAATTTCACTTCATCAATCACCTAACCATGGGACAAGTTGATCCAACTTTCATCCAAGAACTCGATCACAGACCGAAACCTCTAGTAATTGAAGCCCAAGGCATCCCACAAA
>BQNB010101695.1:0-24416 GCA_026074375.1 Tanacetum coccineum | reverse complement strand
ACTTTTCCTTATTACATGAAATAGAATTATTGGAAATGACACTGCGTAGCACTCACTTCCTGGATGTCCAAGACATTGATACCACGTGTACTGACTGGTGAGATAGACCTGAGGTATTGGGAGGGATTTGTAACAGGATAGAGAGGTCCAGTGCTATCATAGCGGAGCAGAACCTGACGAGTTTGGAAGTCCTTAACAGAAAAACCAAAAGGATAAAATTCAACTGTACAATAATTGTCACAAACAAACTGGCAGACTGAAATTAGATTTTTTACGATATTAAGAGTGATTAAGACATTGTGCAAATGAAGAGGTCAAAAAGTGTAGGCAAAATACTATTTCTAGAGTTGGTAACGGGAATGGAATGCCCGTCACCAACTGATGGATAAATGCACAAATTAAAAACATCACTAAGATTATTAACAGAATCATTAAGGTGAGATGATGCACCTGTATCCATGTTCTACCTGGAGCATGATCCTGAAGTGTCCTATTAGTAAAGGCATGAGGTAGAGTAGTTTCTTGACCCGCGAGTTGACCTGAACCAACTGAGAAACCTGATGCTGATTGTTGTTGACCAACCTGTTCAATAGTGATACCAAATGGACCCTGTGGGTGACCTATCATAAAATATTGACCCCCCAGTCCTTGTGAACCTGTTTGCTAACCCACCAAGTAAACCTGACCCCCTAGCCCTTGTGAACCTGCTTGCAGACCAACCAAGTGAACCTGACCCCCCAATCCTAAGTGACCCGTAGAGGTCTGACCTGGATATATATTGTTACTAAAAGCAAGGGTCTGATTGGGCTGAACTTGTTGTTGGGCTAGAGTGTTTGCAAAACATGGTGGTGGGCCTGTGTGGGTGTATAGGGCTACGGGTGTGGTGTTGGGAGATGGGTTAGTAGAAGCAGGCAATGTATTAGCCATATTAACACTAGTCCCATTCAAACCAAGCTTAACTAATAGGTTTTGTAAAGATTGAATATCCGTATGTGTTAATTGGGAGGGCTGTATAGCCTTAGTGCTAGTTGTACTAGTGACACGACCATGTACCTCATTATGTAAGAACTTTCAAGACATTCCAAAGCGACATGAACCTTTATTGAAATTGAAACATGGCTTAATATACCTTTTCCCTGGAGAAGGCGGAGCGACAAGTATTAGGACCGGAATTTTCCAATAGAACCATCAGTAAGGATGATGTGTCATCTACAAGTGTATGTTTTGCCCGTGACTTCTTCCGCATCTCCTCCGTAGTTAGCATGGATCGAATGGTCTTGAGATCCGGAAATGAATCCCTATGTGCAATGATGGTGGAGATGTTTTCATACCTCGCGGGTAGGCCTTCAAGTGCAAATGTAACCACGTCATCCGAGGTCATAGGTTACCTAAGAGAGGTCAAAATGGTCGTAATTGATTCAATCTTGCGAAAGAATGCATCAATATTCATGTCGCCAAGCTTTAAGGAACGTAACTCTGCTTTTAAAGCAATCGAACGGGTACGTTTATTATCGTAAAAAATATCGGCATGTATGTCTCATGCTTGTTTGGCCGATTGGGGGTTGTCAACGACAAGTCATTGTTGTAGGGTTTTAGAGATGGTGACAAAGATCCAAGAAAGGATTATCGTGTCAATTTTTAACCACTCGTCATCACGAGGTGGAGTAGTGCTCTCGGTTGCATCCTTGTCATCCTTGTTCTCGATATGATCCAAGAGTGAATATCCGCGACATAGATTGATAAAAAAATAAACCCAAGATGAATAATTCATCTCGTTCACATCTAACTTTACGGGTATTAGGTTATTTAGGTTATTGATTGTCATGAGTTTATCAGAGAGGAGAATGGTGGGTTGTGGGGAATCGTTGATAACAGTCACGGCGATGATGGTGTATGGTTTGAGTTTAACTGAAAAAGCCAACAAAGAAGAAAACTAAAACAATACCAAACCTTGAGAGATAGTCGATTGGTTTTACAACTTAACCAACGATCGATAATACTAATATACAAACCTGTCGATTGGCTATACAATAAAGCTAATGATCGACACAAATAACTTAATAGAAAAGATGAGAAGGGCATCGGAAAAAACATTGATGTTACAGGATCGGTTTTGGTACTCAAGATAACATGTAAACTGGAAGATATGTGTTTATTGATTGATTAGAAAGACCATGGATATACACTACATATAGGGTCTATCACTAGTTTATTTTGTTTAAATTGGAATTACCCTCTAATTATAATTAATGGACAACTAATTACTCTTATCACTTTGTTGTTACAATCAAATTACAGCCAACACCCCCCACATCTTACCATCACAATACGCCGAAAGAAGAGCATTCGCACAAACCGTATTCTTCACAGGACTTTCTTCAAACACCTTATGTGCATCCACAACACCCGACAATCTCGCGTAAAAATCAACCAAAACACTACTAAAAAACACACTAGACCCCCAACCAGATTTCACCACATGGGTATGAATCTGTTTCCCATAAACCCCATTATAACCAGGAACCAAACAACAACTACTTAATGAGCTACACAAAGCATAACTATCTATCCAAACACTATAGAAATGCATAAAAGATAAGGTTTTAAGAGCATAAAAAGGATGCCCATTTTTAACAAAAGATGAAATTATTGAATTAAAAGCAAAAGGGTCTGTAAAAATATTGCATTTATAAAATTTGATTAAGGTTTGAATGTTGGTTTCTTTTAAACATTTTGTGTATTTGTATGTTAGATAGGTTTGCAGTGTGTAGGATATAAAGATTATGCTTGTTTAAGTAAATGTGCATGTGTTGTTTTGATGTGTTTAAGATTGTTTGTTTGTGATAATTTGGATACTAGGTTGTTTAATGATTCATGGATTGAAGTATCATAAAATTGGCTAGCTTTAGAGAACATCTTTAAAAAAGATTCAGTTTGAATGTTTTTTATGTGATAGTTACACCATGGTTTTATATGACGGTGAATTCAAACTTCATAGACTAACTAATTGAAAAATAATCTACGTGCTCAATCGGCAAAAAATATATTAGACACCATGGTTACGAAAAAAAACAAAAAAAAACTGGATAACATTGATGGTTATTTTAATCGACATGAATATGTAGATGAGTGTTTGGGTTGATTCTTTTTGACGTGTTAAAGGTGTTGCTTGGTGATGTTATGTAAACATTAGCTAGTTTCTTGGGGCATGCTTCTCAGCTGCAACAAAAAAAAATATATAAATGATGAACTAAATATGATTAATTGATTATAATTATAAAAAGTATATATGTTGCAATGAAAAAAATGCTCCTTTTCCATTCCCTCTTTTCACAAAGAAAAGTGGCAAAAGGAGCTAGCAATTTCCAAATAAAGAATTTGTTAGTACATGTTTTTCGGACTTTGGGCGTGTTTTTAAGTCACTTATTTAGGCAGAATGAAGCGATTAGTCAACTACTAAGAGGCAAGAGCTTATGAATAAAGCTAACGAACATATTTGGCAAATTTTGCATATAGCATATGATGAGTTTATATTTACTCAAGTAAAATTCAAGAAGGTGACTATCCAAGAAGAGGTGATCATATATTCAGTGTATTTAGGTAAACAATAAAGGCCAAAGCATGACCATAGGTGCAAAATTCTTGCATGAATGTCACACCCCGTAAGTTTCAGGTCAACATTTTAAACTTTTCCGATTATTATCTTTTGACTTTTATACGTTACGTTTGAATCTGACAGTTTACCGGGAAGTTAAACCGCGTAAATCTGAAAAATGTCATCGGGCGCGTCCCGGCATCGGTTATTAATAAATTTAGGCCTTATATGAGATATTTTAAATTTTCTAAGTGTTTCGTGATTTTTAATCACTTCCGATATTAATTTTAAGGTTTTATCTTTTAAATTGCGTTTTCGCGTTTTTGACCAAACGGAACCCCGAAAACTCAAAATATGTTCGTGTAAACTCAAGTTATCGATAATTTTATACCCTAAGTCCAAAATTTATTGATCATACTCATGCCCTCACCACTACCCACGAAATTCTAGCTTGTGGACAAGCTTGAACTTGAAATTAAATCATTTATGCTCCACTAACTAAAAATTTGAAAACTTACCATGCATGTGAAAAAAAATGACAACTTTGTTGTCTAGTGACTTGCATGCATGCCATTTCTTACACACTTGGACCATTATTGGTGAGCCAAGACCAAGCCATGAGCTAAACTTGAAGCCAAAGTTGGCTTGAACAATTGTCCTCCCCCCTTGTTGCTAGCCACGCATGAACCACAAGGACCATAAGGTCCTTGGTGCACCATTTTGATAAGCCTTTCACAAAGCCATGGTTCATTTTTTATCTTAACCCCAGGTCCTTTTGGCACTATAAATACATCATGTTCTCACAAGTTATGTCATTCATCACAATACTTGCCTCACAAAATTTTCGTTCTCTCCCTTTTGTTTCCTTTGAGCCGCGGCAACAAACACATGTAACACCTCCAAAATCAGGTAGCAGCGGAATGGTAACATTGGGGTGCTACTTCAAGTACAACAAACAAGATATAGGAAATGACCAAGAATGGACATTTTAAGATAATATTTCATTTATAGCAAAATATCAGAGTTAATACATTAGGTCCCATAAGTTTTTGATGTCATAAACATCCAACATACATTTAAACAAAATTCTTCATAAGATGTCCTTTAAGTTTTATGAAGACAAATGTTGCATTAATTTAGTTAAAATCACAGAATCCGTTTCAGTTGATATCCGCCCACGGCTTCCCTTCAGTCTTCTTACCCTAGGACCTAGAAATTTACTGGCTAAAAGTCAAACACAAAGAGTTGAGTGAAATCATATGGTGTGTTGGTTAAATTGGTGGATATTCTACGAAGTGCTAAGATCGATGTAATAATAGACTTAAAACACATTTAGTAGTCCAAAACATCTATTATTGCACTAAGCTCATGACCCCGAACCTTAACTAGTTTGTGCCCAAAATGTATAGGATGCTTGCCAAAAAACTTTAAGTATTCTCAATGTTAAATGCACACACATGGTCAACTTGTAACCAAGAAATTCCAGGTTGGGGAATTGTCAAGTCCTGGGTCAACACCTCGATAGAATCTACTCAATACAACACTCAGCGCTCAATATTCAAATAGAATTGACGGTTCATGATATAGTAGAGGATCTTTATTGGCAAGTAGTGGAACTTAGGCAATAATATTCAGGCAGTAATCTGGTTAGATACAGTTTGAAAACACTTTGAAAACATCTTTAGAATACACTTTGTGTTCGATAGTAAAATATGCATGTAATTCACCCCTTAGGAGTGTGTAAAACAATTAGTAGTAAAAAAGGGGGGGCTATGTACTCAACCTTGTAGTATCTGGAATATTCCATATCACAGAATAAAAATGTCACGCAAAACGTTTGATGCAACCTATTTAAATTAAGGTCGTATAAGTACCGAGTACTTTAATTAATAACGTTAAATAATCCTATAGTTGTTACATCGTACTATCGTTCGGGCTATCATAAATCAAGAGGTCATGACATGACGTTCGAGGAGTTAGGACACTTTAAATCGTAAATCCAACAACTCGTCGAAAACGCACTATCGGAAGAGCCCCATATTGAAACTCCCTAAGATTTATTAGCATTTGATAACCATGACATTATTCTATAATAGCATATTCACCGACTAGTCGTTTTTTAGTAAAATAATTTTTTAAAGTAAAAAACGCGTTTATAAATATACTTTTCGTAAAAATGACCTAATTTGGTCGTTTTAAGTCCGTTGCTCGCGTTTCTTACGCCCACGTCTTCGTAGTAAGACGAGTGATCAAAATATAACATTTTCAAGTTTTTGATATTCTGCGATGAATAGTGTTTTTTTACTGTTCACGACAGCTATTTTACTCGTTTTTAGTTTTAATTAACGTAAAACCCGTTTTAGAAAGCCGATATCTTTTTCTGTTTTAGCTCTGTTTTTAGTGATTCTTTCGAACACGTTTCTCGTAATTAAATTTTTTTAACTATTATTGATGTTTATAAAGTATAAGTTTCTGAAATGAATAGTACTTTTTATAAAATTTGTTTTATAAAAGTATTAACTATCGTAAACTTGTAAATGGCGTATCTTCTTCGTTATTAATCGGTTTTTCGAGTTCTTTATGACCCATCGATCCTTGTGACATGTAGTATTTTATAAAATCATAAAACATATATGTAAATTTTGAATTACAAAACAGCCCCTAAGATATTATTTTACAAAATGTGTTTAAAACTTGTTTTATGTATTATTTAATTTAGTAGTTTACTTTAAAAACATATAAAACTTATATGTAACATATGTTGATACTTATATTATGTCCAATTAGTCCTTATATTTTTTCCATTTGTCCATGTTTAAACATGTTTAACAATTTTATTTCTATTTATTTACATGTGAAGATTAAGTAAAACCTTATAAAATCCTAATTTAACCTAAACATGTTGATACTTAATCCATAGGTTAACATTACTTTTTACATTTAGTTTTTCCAAGAGCAATATATGTCATATTGACAATAAGAATAAGTGCATAAAATCATAAGCATAAATGAAAACTCATTTTACATATTAAAAAGTCCTTAGTGGTGATTATAGCCATAATTAACATATAATACATAAAATAATGATAATAAAAAGTATAAAGGAATTAGGAAGACCTTAGGGATGATGTAAGAGATGAGAAACAAGTTCTAAACCCGTGTTTAGATTCAAAATCAAAGCTTACAAGCCTTAATAAACCACTAGATTAGGTGTTTGAAACCCTAATCTTCCCTTTCTTCCTTAATTCTTGCAAAAGAATGAACCAACTGCTTGAAAACACTTTAGTATGCCTTAGGATTGTTTGTTAAAGGGTTGTATAGATTGTAGGAAAATTTCGTATGGTTTGATTATATGAGCTTATTTGGCCGTGGGTTTTGGCTAGGAAAGGGAGAGAAAGAAAGAAATTTTTTCTAAGTAAAAGGTGTAAGAAACTTCACACATGAAGCTTGGTATTTATAGTGAAAATATCTTATAAACCTAACCATGGTTACTTTCTAACCCATGGTTAGTGAAATGGTTTTTTTTTATAATATAATATCTAGATATTTATAATATCTAGATATTTAGGGCAAGTGATAATTCTTGGTCCTATCATCAAAAATTCGGCCACATACTCATATGTATGTTGTTATATTTATTAATTTGAGTATTGGGTATAATCGTGGGTATTTGTTTAGGCGTAGTTAGGTTTTGGAACTTCCGGGAATGCCTAAACGCATTTTATCGTGAAACGTAAGCATTTTACGTAACCAATAAAAGTATGATGAACAAAGTTATTAATTATCCTCATAATAATCATATAACACTTGCTTGATGTAAACATTTAATTGTTTAATGCCCGTTTACATTGTATGATCATTTTCAGTCTACGCGATTTAGCTTAACGATTAAAATTAAAAGCGAACGCGTACGAGAAAAAAAATAAATAGTGAAATTAAATAGTATTGTAAATGACCTGAAAATACGGAATGTTACAGTCCTTCCCCGTTAAATGAGCCTTGTCCTCAAGGCTCAAGTTGCGACATTTGACGAAGGTACGGGTTCTGTAGAGGGAAATGATTCGGATTTTTTATCGGGTATTGGTCTTCTTGTTCCCAGGTATAATCAGCTCCTTGCGGTTTGGACAGAGAGTTCCACACGAACTTTGATAGGGATTCTTCTTGCTTTAGCTTCACTTTCTCATCTAGTTCCACGATCTCTAGAAGGTTCTTCAACAAACGAAATTTTCCATCAATATCGATCTCATCCATAGGCACATGAACATCTGGCTCGCCAAACATTTCTTGAGGTTTTGACACATGAAACGTGTCGTGAACACAACTTAGCTCCTGGGGTAACTTCAGCCGATAAGCCACCGGTTCCAATCGCTCTCCGATGATTTCAAATGGTCCGACATATCGTAGGTTGCTAGTTTTCCTTTCTTACCAAAATCGTGGTACCACTCCTTTCCATTTGTGGGAGATACCTTCAGTAACACTTGGTCTATAAACTTCGAATTCAAGAGGTTACGTCTATTATCAGCATAGCGTTTCTGGAGACTTCTTGTCGTTTTCAATCTTTTCCTTGATTTGAAAAAATCTTTTCAGTCGTTTCATTGCATTTATTTTGGTCCAATAAGCTGACTTTCTCCAAACTTCAGTCCATATCACGGGGGTTCTATATTTCCTCCTGTACAGAGCCTCAAATGGTGCACACTTAATGTTGTGTTGGTAAACTGTTATTATAAGAAAACTAATCAATGGAAGATGGGTATCCCAAACTGCCACCAAATTCCATAACACAGGTCGAAGCATAATCCTCCGCGTCCTGAATAGTACGTCACTCTGAACGCGGTCTGGAGGGTGATAAGTTGTACTCATGTCCTTGCTTGTACCAATGCTTCCTGAAGAGCTTGCCATTAAGTGTGACGTGAACCTCGACCCATCATCGGTCTGAAATGATTAACACCGGCACACCAATGTTCGCCTACATTTCTCGTTGACATAAATCTTTGCCAGCTTCTCGGTTTTGTAGTCCTCATGAATAGTAGGAAATGTGCCGACTTGGGCGTCTATTCCACAATGGACCCAAATCGTTTCATACACACTGCTTCTGTTAGGCAAACTTTGGATAAAGTCCATTGCTAACTTTTCCCATTTTCCACTCTTAGGAATTTTCTGGTTGCTAGTGGAAGTCCTGAGGGTTTCTGTGTGTTCGGCCTTTAATCTTAGCAGCATGTAGAACATCTGCTAAGTACTCTCGCAATGTCTCTCTTCATAACAGGCCACCATCAAAGTCTCTCTGATCAATAGTACATCATTATCTGCACTCCCGGATGTATGAATATCTAGATGTATGGCTTCATCCATTGATTTAATTCCTTACATCTCCCAATTGATGCGATGCCAGGTTACGATCAAAAAGAAGTAAATATTACCATCACTCGTTGTCAAAGTGTCTTTCTAATCCTTTTTTAGCCATTCAGCTGGGCGGCTTTTGCGATCCTTGGAAAAGCTTAGGCTATGTTCTTCCAAAATTCTTAGTCTTATGTCCAGAATGAATAGTATTACTCATAGCACGTAATCGTTCTCGGATGAGTCTTGTGTTTTGCTACAAGGCATCTGCCACCACCATTGCATTGGCCTGGGTGGTATTTGTCGATCTCGATTCATCAATCACTAAGAAGCTGATCCACCGCCTTTGGCGCATATATTCAACTCTTTTGGTTCGGAATATGTACTGGAGACTCTTGTGGTCAGTGTAGATGACACTTTTCGTACCATAAAGATAATGTCTCCAGATTTTAAGGGCAAACACCACCGCACCCAATTCCAGGTCGTGGGTGGTATAATTATTCTCATGTATCTTCAACTGTCTTGACGCATATGCTAATCACTTTGCCTTTGCTGCTAAGGCACGCACCCAATACCTTTTTTTGATGATCACAACTAGACAACAAAAGTCAGTCGAGTCCATCAGGGAGTGCTAACACAGGAGCATTTGGGCATAATTTCTCCTTTAGAATTTGGAAAGCTTCTTCTTGCTTCAGATCGACACACACATATTGACCTTATTATTTTGAGTCAAAGGGTGAGGGGCTTTGCCGATCTTGAGGAAATTTTGATAAACCTTCGGTTAGTAACCTGCCAAATCCTTGATAAGAAATGAACGGAATTTTATGTTGGTGACTTAGGGGTCTTCCAGTTCTTGGACTGAATCAACCTTGCTAGGATCTACGTGGATACCGTCTTGGTTGACCACATGTCCTAGGAACTGAACTTCCTTCAACCAAAATTCGCACTTTGAAAATTTGGCGTACAACTTCTCCGTCTCGAGCTTTTTAGTCTAGAATTGTCTTCAGGTGGACTTCGTGCTCTTCTTCTGACTTGGAGTAGATTAAATGTCGTCAATGAACACAAATTACAAATTTGTCCTAAATACGGCTTGCAGAGCGGTTATTAAGTCCATAATATTGCTGGCGCGTTTTCATCCCACATGGCATGACTGTTGGAACTCAAGGTGCCCATATCGGGTTCTAATCGGGTTACTTCGGTATATTTTCTTCTCGGACTCTCAACTGATGATTATCGGAACGATGATCTTTTGGAGAAGCAACACGTCCTTGTTATTGATCAAACAAGTCAATCAATTATGAGAAAGAGGGGGTAACGGTTCTTTTTTTGTCAACTTGTTAGTTTCCTGTGTAGTTTAATACCACATTTATCGAACCGTCCTTCTTATAGACAAAGAGCACAGGTGAATCCAATGGTGAGTGACTTGGCCGAATCAAAAACCTCTTTCTTGAAGTTATTTGAGCTGGTTCGACAATTCTAACATGTCTGACAGGGGCTAACCGGTATGGAGATCTTAACAATGGTGATGCGCCCTCGGGGATCAGATCGATGCGATATTCTACCTCTCACACATTGAGGTAAACCCAACAGATCATCTGAAATACTTCGGGAAAATCTCAGGACAAGACGGATGATCATCAGCTTTTTCTCATCAGCCTGAATACATGCAAGTGATCAAAGTCCTTTTTCGGCTCTCGCTTGAACTTTAAGAATCTCGCCATTCAGAAGGGAATTACGGACAATCCTTCTAATAACAATCGATGAGAGCTCGGCTAGTATGCCAACAAATCCATTCAATGATATAACATCAAAGCTTCCTAGTAGGGTTGGCAATCAGTCTATTTTGAAGACGTGATTTAATAAGAATAAGGTGCAACTAATAAAATGGTTTTGGTGGCTAAGAAACCTTTTCTGTCTTGCTAATTCGATTCCATAACTAGTGTTCAATGCGGTGGGAGAAATATCAATAAAAGGCGTTTAAACGCAGAAGATACAAAACTCTTTTCAGCACCAGAATCAAAGAGAATACAAGTGTAGTGATCATGAAGAAGAAACTGTTAAACCGTGACACACTTCGGATTCTGCTGCGGATTTTAACCAAACACTTAAGTCTAGCACAGGAGCTCCAATCTTTCTGTGGTTCCTTGCTTTGGACACTTGTCTTGTTGTGTCCTTTCTCACCACACCGAAGCCATGGTCACATTTTGCAGGAAGTTATTACCTGCACCCTTGAACTCCCGAATCTACAATAATTCTCTAGGTGACCATTTTTTGGACATTTCTTGGCCACCTTTGAGGGGACTATGGTCCATGATGATGTAAGTTGCAATCGGATTGCACTTTTGTAAAATTTCTACCATAAATCTTTTCTCCAGCTGGGGCTGACAGCATATGCCATGACAGGTTTAATGTCTCTGTTTTGTTGCTGGGGATAATTGTTGTTTCGGTTGCGGTTCTGGTTGTTGTTGTGGATATTGTTGTAGTTATGGTTATTGTTATTGGTGTTCCTTTGGTTGTCTTCCCATTTCCTTTTATTACTTTCACTTATTTAGCAGGCCTTTACCCTGATAACTGATTGCTCGACCAGTGTACGGGCCATGTTGATTGCCTCATGCAAGGTCGCAGGCTTAGAAGAAGTGATATTTCCTTTGATTCCTTCAGGAAACCCATGAATGTACTTTCCAATCTTCTTGCTTTCAGTGGAGGAATCTATTCATGGACACTTTTCAGAACTAGTTCCATGGAAGCCGGATTTTGCTGGTTAAGCCTAGATATTCATCTCCTTTTCAGAGTCAGAGTCCAGAGCTCTTGCTCCACTTCTTTTCGATTTCGGCTTTGCTGTGGCGTATTTCAGTTCGTAATTCATAGCTTTCACGTTGCCTCCAAGGGATCTGATTAGCATTAGCTAGTCCCAAATGTTCTGAACATTTACGTTACACCAGGGTCTACCGCGTATAGTTACGGGCACTTTTGCGAGACGACCCTTCGAAAGTTGCTACATAGCAAACTTCAACTTTGTATCTTCTGCACACAATTTGCAAATACTCAAACACTTGCTCTAATCTTTTCGAACCAACGTTTAGTCCGACTACCGCCTTCAGTCCCCTTGAATGAGTGAGGCTCTTGCAGTTCATAACATGTCTTTTTCGAACATCCATGATATCTGGCACAACATCCCTCCAGTATTTGTTGGAATTCCAGATACTCCAGTATTGTTTGAGTCAGCTCTAGTCTTTTCATATTTTTCATTGGCTTTGGCCACTCGCCATTTCCACTATCTTCCTAAGGATTTCTTCTTAAAATCTCCTGGGGCGACTTGATTTGGAAAAACATTCGTGGTACATTTCGTTAAGAATTTGTAAATGTATGCAGAGTTATGGGATTTATGATAATGATGGAGGAGGAAAGAAAATAGAAGGATGATGTAATTATCATGAATTTACTCCAGGGTATATATAGACTGATAGAGATAGATATTGATGGATATGTCAAAAGATAGGACGTTAAGAGATCGAATTTAAAACCAGTATTTATATATATATATAAGGTTATACATAATTGCAATAATGCTAAATTAGAAAAGCAAGGTATGGATCGGGGGTATACGCGGGCGTGGATAGAGGATAGCGATGGAAGGATTCTCCATACGCCCCTTAAATAAATAATAATCTTCATAATGCGCATATAATATCAAATGGGGGACGGCGTGAGAAATCACTCACTCACACATGAGTCATGCCAAAGGTGCATCAATGTAACATCCCCAAAATCAGGTAGCAGCGGAATAGTAACATTAGGGTGCTACTTCAAGTACAACAAACAAGATATAGGAAATGACCAAGAATGGACATTTTAAGATAATATTTCATTTATAGCAAACTATCAGAGTTAATACATTAGGTCCCATAAGTTTTTGATGTCATAAACATCCAACATACATTTAAACAAAATCTCAAAAGATGACTTAAGTTTTATGAAAGACAAAAGTTGCATATAATTTAGATAAAACACAGAATCCATCTTCATTGATATCCGCCACGGCTCCCCTTCAGTCTTCATACCCTAGGACCTGAAATTTACATGCTAAAAGTCAACACAAAGGTTGAGTGAAATCATAGGTTTGTTGGTAAATTGGTGGACCACAAGATCGATGTAATAATAGACTCTAAAACACATTTAGTAGTCCAAAACGTTTATTATTGCACTAAGCTCATGAACCCGAAGCCTTAACTAGTTTGTGCCCCAAATGTATAGGATGCTTGCCAACAACCTAAAAGTATTCTCAATGTTAAATGCACCATGGTCAACTTGTGACCAGAAATTCCAGGTGGGGATTGTCAGTCCCGATAGATCTATCCACAACACTCGCGCTCACTACAATAGCAATTGACGGTTCATGATATAGTAGGGACTTAATTGGCAATAGTGGTAACTTAGGCAATAATATTCAGGCAGTAATCTGGATAGCATACAGTTTAAAACACTTTGAAAACACTTAGAAAAACACTTGTGTCCAATAGTAAAATAAGCAATGTAATTCACCCCTTAGAGTTTGTAAAACAATTAAGTAGTAAAAAGGGGGCTATGAACTCACCTTGAGTACTGATAGTCCAATAATCACAGATAAAATGTCACGCAAAACGTTTGATGCAACCTATTTAAATTAAGGTCGTATAAGTACCGAGTACTTCAATTTATAACATTCAATATAATCTTATAGTAGTTACGTCGTGCTATCGTTCGGGCTATCATAATTAAAGAGGTCATGACATGACGTTCGAGGAGTTAGGATACTTTAAATCGTAAATCCAACAACATCGTCGATACGCCATCCGAAGAGGCCTCATTATGAAACTCCCTAGTAATATAGCACTTTGATAACCACTCAATATTCTATATAGCATAATCACCGACTAATCGTTTTAGTAAAATAATATTTATAAAGTGAAAACGTTTATAAATATACTTTTCGTAAAAATGACCTAATTTGGTCGTTTTAAGCCCGTTGCTCGCGTTTCTTACGTCCACGTCTTCGTAGTAAGACGAGCGATCAAAATATTACATTTTCAAGTTTTTAAGATTCTGTGATGAATAGTAAAATTACTGTTCATTTACACAAAAGATTATTAAAGTATACTGCTAATGAATAGTAAAATATTACTGTAGACACAGAGTTTTGATATACCAACAACCTAGTATCGTGATCGTATTCGTGACAATAAGCGTAAACGTTCAAGAATCGCATACACTCATATACCGTTATTAACTCCGACATAATTCAGTGGAGTTCCCGTACAGTATGACTAGACTCAATTCTCTCATCTATGTTTAAGTTATATTTGAAACTTCTCATATCAACTCTACAATCTCGATTGACGCTTATAGTATACAAACACAAGTGCATGTAAATGAAGTACGACTAAACCTGTTGTCTTATATATAAAAATAAAGTTTTACATCAGATTTACATAAAAACGTAAGATTATTACTAGTCGGAAAACTTGTCTTTCTTTATAAAAATAGTACTTTTTCGCAATCTAAGGGCATCAAGGATTTCTTTTTCTCGACGTGTTTCTTAGCATACATTAAACCGCGTATTTAAATCTATATCAGTATAAATATCATTACCTAGCTGTCTAAGTTCGAATATTAAACAGCCCATAACATGACACACATAGAGTGCTAATTAACTTTTATAAAAACTTGTTATCTTAACATGTACGTTTTATTTTCTTTATAGTAAGTACTTCACAAATAAAACAACGACTTACTCAACACAACTACATCATCTTCTTGCACATATATAGTTGAGGGATACTTATAATAAATCTCAAATATCATAGCCCTAAGTCTACTTTGCTAAATTCATTTAACAATTCCAACCCCTTTTACCACCGGTGATCACTTGGATTATTCATTTACACAAGAGTGCGCGATATTCAACAAAGACAACCTTAAAAACCCTAATTTAAAACCTAAAACATGTTTGTTGTGATACTTAAACTTCCAGTGAGACCTTTAACTTACTTTTATTTTTATCGATCATCTATCCCCTCCTATCGATTACCGGGACCATATGACGTAAGAAATAAGTGTATAAATTGATAAACTCAAATAAAAACCCATTTTACACACATTTAAAAGTCATTAGTTGGGTAATTTAAGCCTGTATCTCATAGTAACATTGAATATACAACTGAAACAATAAAATCTCACTTCTCAACAATCTAATTACGAATATGAAGGAACTGTTATGGCAACAAAGTGACACTACATACACGTGAATGTGCATCTAAAGATGGTATAACAATTAATCCCTCTCAAACACCACTGGTTCTTCTAACAACCTATAAGATCGCAGAGTCACTTATCACAGTCGATACTTTACCAAACTAATTAGGTTTATCATCTATAACACTTCATATATCGTTTACGTTTTTACAGATCATTTAGTATATATCATACACAACACAGAGCCCTCTCTAAGTCTTTGCAAAATATAGAACATGTGAACTATTATCACTCATAGGATCAGGCACTATATCAAAGAGAATGTATAGAGCAGTGTCTATATCAATTTTATTGTATTGTATTTAGTATTTCACTGTGGAGTATCAGCAAATGTGTTCGCAGACTGACACATCATATCTATGGGGTTGATATAAATGAGTTAGAAGATCAAACAGAAACACATTAAAATATCAGCATATTAAAATAGATCATATGTGTATAATTGCATTCTTACTTGAATACATCAGTGGCTATATATACGTTTCTAAAGACATATATATAGCTAACTTTCCAACCCTATGATAACTTTCTATCCTCTTGGTAGAAGTCTCTTTAAATCATAACAAGTATGTAAAGGTTAAAGACTTGATTATTTAAAATATCTAGATATTAAGTACAAGTTGTTATTCCTTTGTTTATTTATTTCCTCAAAAAATCGCTATACTCTTACTTTGATACAGATGTGATGGATGTCAATAATTTGATTAGTAACCTTGAGGTATTTTTAGGTATCACTTACGTTAATATCTAGCATGAAATATCGTCATGCTATTAGCTCGTCAAAACGTCTACCCAAATGAAAGCCCTTCACATGGAATTCCCTAGTAACGTGATACATTATAGTTTAAATGATATGGTTTTATCTTTTTAAGTTTCTTCAAAAGCTAGTGGATGATAAATTATGTTAAATATATAACATAATTATTTTATAGTGTTTCGATCGACGAATGATAACGACAAATGTGTCGGGCTTTAATAAAATCAAGTCTTATAATGTTTAATTATATTTTTATAATTAAATATAAAAATATTACATTTTATACCCTTGAGAATTCAAAAATGACAATATATACCCTTGGTATAATAACTTTTACAAAATTAATCCCTTTATTTATATTTTGAACATTTAACCCTTAACTTTGGAAATTGGCAAAACAAGTCCCTGTGGTTTTAAGTTTAGGATAATTACACTTTTGGCCCGAAAGTTATATAATTTCAAAATTTACAATGTATACCCTTATGCATGAAATGTTTTGCGTTTTAAGTCCAAAAACCATATACTTTGTATTTTTAATCTCGAAATCAATTTTGCAGCTTATAGCTTATTACTATAAGCTAAAATAAGTAAGTTTTACGAGCTTGTAGCTTATGAAAAGAGCTTATAGGCTTAAAAATCCAAAATGGGCACGTTTGGTTTAGAAACACTAACCCGATAGGTTAGGGATTTTAGGATTAGTTTTAATGATTATAAAAGTGATAAGTGAGCTTATAGAAATAGCTTATTACAACAGCTTATGGCTTATAGCTTATTAGGTTCATGAAAAGAGCTTTTAGGGTTTTAAGGGGTGCGTTTGGTTTAGGAAAAACAAACATGTAGGTTTAAGGGTTTCCAAAAATGTTTTAGCTTGTTCAATGACTTCATTAATGTTTATAAAGGATCTAGGATATGACATAAGCTTATAGAAATGAGTTAAAGACTTACTAGAGCTTGAATGAGTTCGAAATGACTTATTTTAACCCGAATGGCTTAGGAGATGAATCAAAAGCTCTTCTTTCTTAAACCTTGGCTTCCTACCTAGCTTAACCTTCTTCCTATTCTTCTTTAGCTCGACTAGAACACCATTTGAGAGAGTTTTGAGTTTGGTTGTAAGTTATGAAGGTGTGTGTGTGGTTCGGCTATATATAGGGTAAAGGAAGAGTAGGGACCAAGTTTGGAAGAAGAGTGGTAGCCAAGGTATAGTAGAGTAGTAACCAAAGGATACTAGGTATGACTAAGGAGGGCTAGGGACTAGATTGGAGAGGTGTAGGATGGTGGTAAGGGTTCGGTTAACAAGGGTGGTGACAAGGAGGTTACTTGGAGCTCAAGGTGACTAGTAGCTTACAAGGAGGTGATGGAGGTGCTTAGCAAGGTGGTAGGCCTGGTGGTGAATCATGGAGAAGGGTGCTTGCTTGGTTGTAGCTTGGTTCGAACTAGTTTAGGTGTAACAGGTTGTTTAGGGTTTTCAGGTTAGGGTTTTGGTTTTTGGACGAGTATAGTTTAGGGTTTTGGATTAATATAGTTCAAATATTGTGCATTGGAAGCTTGTAACATGTACTAGAAAGGTTGTACGTAATGCCTTAGAAAATTAGAGGGAAAATGAGCTTATTTGAATTCTTGCATTATCGACTTGTACTTTGGGCTAAAAAGGGTTGTACTAGGGTTTAGGAGGGAATTATATTCAAATATTATGTATTGATCACTTGTACACATGCCTTGAAGGCTTGTACCTTTATTTTGAATGTAAATATTACATATAGTTAGGGTTTTGTTATAAACGTTAACGTATAAATCCGTTTTGTATTAAATGTTATGAAAGGTACGTTAAATAGATAACATATGGTAAAATGGTGATTAAAACATAATGCTTGACATATTATAATGTTTACTTGACATAAACGTTGATGGAATTGGCATTAGTAGGTTGCGTGTACTTTGGTAATGTAAGTTACGTTACATTATGGTTGGAAAAATCTTTCCCTGAAAATGGTTGCATCTAATTTAATAGATGGAAATTACACTGAGGAAAATTGCATCTAATTTAATATATGGATAATTACATAGATGAAAATTATGGGTTGTTATACCGTATCCAATGGAAGTGGATACGCCGTATCGATTTATCGACCAAAATAGTGTATTAAGCAAACAATTAAATATTCAAAAACAACTAATCTAACAAATATACAAGCAAATATACACAAATATACAGAATTATACAGATTATACACAAACCTAAATTACACTACTCCTAAGGGTTAGTTCTAATCTAATGTTAAAAACCAAAATATCAAATAAAAATCAAGATTAATTTTCACTCCCCTGCAGCGGCGCCAAAAACTTGATGTGTCGTTGTGTGGTGTATATTTTATGATTCAAGTTTTAAATTTATATTTTGCCGACTAAACAAAAAACAACACTATAACGGGCAGTGTACCCGGTCAAGATGTAGATTCATTGGTAAGTAGGGTGTCGATCACTGAGAGCGAGTATAAATCTTTTCAGTTTATTAATATCTTGGTTGCCGAATCTATGTTAATTCTAATCTATGTCAAACCTATGCTAAACCTATGTTAGTCCTAGATCTAATGGGAAAAAGGGTTTTCAGCCTGAGAGACTGGCATGGGTTTGGTTGGTGACAAAAATCAATTCAAGGCACTGTAACCTACGCAAGCAAATTAACAGAAGATAAAAGAGCGGTTGAGCCTAATATAATGTCACACCCCGACAAAGGCGGAAACTCGGGAATGCAACATAATGATCAATCATAACACAAGATACAAAAATAGAGAAAACTACATTGCATAAACTCCAAGTGCTATGAAGACCATCAACCTTGAACAAACTCAAGTGATGTCCCAAATCGCAACTAAAATCCCCAATCTCTTACAATTATTCAACTGCCCACACAGGGGACCGTAATCCAAACTTAATCCAAAACATCCAAATACCAGATTCAAACAACAAGCAAGCAAGACTTCAAATGAAAATCCATACGGGATACTTCTAAGTCTGCTATCACAATCACCAAACTACTCTTCTTTCACTTCACCTGAAAATGATACTCGAAAACGTCAACAATAATGTTGGTGAGCTCGTAGGTTTGACCTTAAACCCAAAAGTTGTGCCAATATTTCAACAGTGGACAATAGTGCTATATGACAGTGAATATATGCTAACAATCCAAGACATAGCATCCCCGCTAGTCATATCTCAACATCCAATAATAAACCCGGAGTCGCAACTCCCAAATCACTAACGCACCTTAAGGACCTACCAGCTGGAGCACTATATTAGGGCGAACCACACAGAACCTTGCATGCCAAACATAGCACATGCAACTAACACACAGAACCTTGCCATGCCAAACACAGTACATGCAAGTAAATCAACACGTAATATTCACATAGCAGTCATAAGCACATATCTTGTCCCAAAAACAAAACCACATTTCACACAGATCAATTCAAAACATTTCAAAACACATTTGAGTATCATTTTCCCCTAACGGAAAAACCAGTAAAAAGTGGGGCCACGAGAACTCACCTCAAGCAAGTGTTTAGCAACCCAATCTCAATCACACAAGCAAATGCAACGACACCCACACACGACAAGAAAATCTTCAAAAATGTATATTTCAACATGAACCGGACAACCCAAACATTGTTTAAATGAACACCCAAACACTCGTATCAACATGGAATATCATGGTCTCGATCAAAGTTAGAATTTTTATGGTGGTTTGTGGTGGCTTAGGGGCGGACGATCAAAGGCATACACACACAAGTGCGTGTTTTATTTTTTTTGAAATGAAAAGAAAATAAGTGAAATTATCTAGTGAATGGCATATATGTGTACCAATGCAAGATAAGGAAGCTAAAATCATGCCTCCTTGTTTCTTTCTTGACCATTTGACCGGCTATGGCATCCAAGGGGTGTCAGGTTCTTCTTTTCGTGTCAAAATCACTTAAATACTCGTAAAACTCAACCGTAAAATTTTCCCCAAAGTTAATTAGCATTTTTATTCACTTTAAAAAATACTTTTCCATTAACCTAGAGAATTCACATGACATATTTTCACTTTAAACCCTTTCAAAACTCACTTGGACATTAACGGACGTGTCAGACTCTTTTTTCGGCATTTCTCAAAATTCACGGGTCGAACCACTCGGAATGAAAATAACACAATAATACCTTTCAAAAAGGATTATTAATTACAATAAACCTCAAATCATCACATATCTCATAAAATCACCACCATCAACACGGTACAAAATCTGAATAAACTGACAAAAGTCAAAGGACTATTAATGAAATATTCAGAACACAAAAAGGGCAAAGGTTACATTCTACCCCCCTTAAATAATTTTGTCCCCGTAATTAAACTACTAACATCACTAAACAAATGCGGATACTTCAATTTCATCTGATCTTCATGTTCCTACGTAAATTCAGGACCACGTTTCGAATTTCACCGAACCTTGACGATGGCAATCCTACTACGCTTCAACTTCTTAAACTCTCTCTCCAAAATTTCCATAGGATCCTTTACAAAATTCAACTTAGCATCAAATCAAATCTCATCCAAGGCACTTTTAGCGTTGGATCAGCCAAACACTTCTTAAGGTTCGACATGTGGAACGTGTCATGAACACCATTCAATTCCTCAGGCAAATCTAACCGATAGGCCACAAGGCCTACTTTCTCAATAATCTCAAACGGTCCAACAAACCTAGGTTCTAACTTCCCTTTCTTCCCAAAGCGTACCATACGTTTCCAAGGCGACACTTTGAGCAAGACATAGTCACCTACACTAAACTCTAGAGGCTTCCTCCTCTTATCAGCATAACTTTTCTGACGATCACGCACAGCCTTAAGTCTATCCTTAATCTGCGAGATCTTCTCAGTAGTCTATTGCACTAACTCAGGTCCTATCAACTGACCTTCTCCCACCTCAGCCCACATAATTGGTGAACGACATTTTCTACCATACAATGCCTCAAATGGAGCACATCTCACACTAGAATGATAACTATTGTTATACAAAAACTCAACCAACGGAAGATGAACATCCTAACTTCCCCTGAAGTCCAGAATGCATGTCTAAATAGTACGCTCACTCTGACCATCTGTTTGAGGGTGATAAGGCGTACTCATGTCTAAACAAGTCCCTAATGCCTCTTGCATTGACTGCCAAAACCTTGAGGTGAAACGACTATCACGATCCGATATAATCAAGATCGGCACACCATGTCTAGCAACTATCTCATTCAAATATAATCTAGCCAACCTTTCTATCTTATAATCCTCACGCATAGATAGAAAATGAGCAGACTTAGTCAATCGGTCCACAATGACCCAGATTTTGTCATGCCCATTACTAGTCCTAGGCAACTTAGTCACAAAATCCATAGCTATCCCTTCCCATTTCCATATGGGAATCTCAGGTTGCTGTAGCAAGCCAGATGGCCCTTGATACTCAGCCTTAACCTTCAAACAAGTCAAACACTTACTAACATACTCAGCTATATCCTTTTTCATTCTAGGCCACCAATACCTATCTCTCAAATGATAATACATCTTATCAGCACCTGGGTGTACAGAGTACTTCGACTTATGGCCTTCATCCATTATCAGGGTTCTTACCTCATCCTTCAAAGGTACCCATATTCGATCCAGGTAGTACAAAGTTCCATCACTTATCCATTCTATCATCTCATCCAAACCTTTCTGCAATCTTGCAAACTCATCCACAACCTCCTTCTGACCGCCAGTATCCTATCCTTGATACTCAACTGAAGGTTCATATTCATAGCTCTAACTCTCTTAGGCTTTACTATTTCCTTCCTACTTAGGGCATCAACCACCACATTTGCGTTACCAGGATGGTAGTGAATTTCACAGTCATAATCACTAAACAACTCTATCTAACGACGCTGTTGCATATTCAATTCTTTCTGACTAAAGATATGCTGAAGACTCTTATGGTCCGTATAGATGACACTCTTTGTCCCATACAGATAATGTCTCCAGATCTTAAGTGCAAACACGACTGCACCCAACTCTAAATCATGGATAGTATAATTCTCCTCATGAATTTTTAACTACCTAGACGCATATGCTATCACTTTACCTCTTTGCATTAACACACAGCCTAGTCCTATCCCAGACGCATCACAAAATACCATAAAGTCTTCTGGTCCATCGAGGAGAGCTAAAACATGCGCATTACATAACTTATTCTTCAAGGTCTGAAATGCCAATTCTTGTTCCTCACCCCACTTGAAAGTCTTACTTTTCTGAGTCAAGATAGTAAGAGACTTAGCTATCTTAGAAAAGTTCTCAATGAACCTACGGTAATACCCAGCCAATCCTAAGAATGAACGAACCTCAGTCGGAGTTCTAGGGGCTTTCTAATTCTTAACAGCTTCAATCTTACTAGGGTCTACATGAATCCCATTACCATTTATCACATGCCCAAGAAACTGCACTTCTCTTAGCCAGAATTCACACTTAGAAAACTTAGCATACAATTTCTCCTTTTTGAGCAGTTCCAAGACTAACCTTAAGTGTTCTACATGCTCCTCTTGAGTCTTAGAGTAGATTAAGATATCGTCTATAAACACTATCACAAACTTATCAAGATACGGCCTACAAACTCTATTCATCAAATCCATAAACATTGTTGGTGCATTAGTCAGACCAAAGGGCATTACAGTGAACTCGAAATGTCCATAACGAGTTCTAAACGCAGTCTTTGGAATGTCATCCTCATGCACTCTTAGCTGATGGTATCCAGACCTAAGATCTATCTTTGAGAAAAACTACGACCCTTGCAGTTGATCAAATAGATCATCAATTCTAGGAAGTGGATAACGATTCTTAACAGTCAACTTGTTCAACTCTCTATAATCAATACACATCCTAAAAGAACCATCCTTTTTCTTAACAAACAATACCGGCGCTCCCCAAGGCGATGAACTTGGTCGAATAAAATCTTTGTCTTGGAGTTCCTTGAGTTGTCCAGACAACTCCTCAAATTCAGAAGGTGCCAAACGATAAGGAGACTTTGCTACTAGCGTTGCTCTAGGGATTAACTCAATTTGAAACTCAATTTCCCGAATAGGCGGAAATCCAGGTAGGTCATCCGAAAATACCTTAGGAAATTCTCTAACTATAACAATCTCTTCTTGTTTCTTAATACCCATTAAAAATATCGCTTTCTCATCCGGTCTCTCTCCTAATACTCTAAGCACCTTGCCATCCGGTAGTGGTATCCTCACAACCTTCTCATGGAAAATTATTTCAGCTTTATAATTAGATAACCAGTCCATAACTATAATCACATCAAAACTCTCATGTCCAAAAGGTATCAAGTCGATGTTAAATACATGACCCTCGATTTCTAGTTTGCAACCCTTAATAACCTTATCAATTTCTACTAGCTGCCCGCTAGCTATCTCAATCTCATATCTAAAACCTAATTTGTTGGGCTCTAAGCCTAACAGAGGTATGAAAGTAGTGGAAACAAGACTATAATCGGCACTAGAGTCAAATAAGATAGTGGCAAAATGATTGTTCAAAGTAAACGTACCCGTCACAATGTTTGGATCATGGCGAGCTTCTTCTGCTCCCAACATGAATGACCTACCCCTAGCCTGGTTCCCTTGGTTTCCACGACCCTGCTCCCCATTATTAGCAGCAACTTGATTTGGACGATTTTCTCCCGGTCCTTGTGGTCTATTCCACCTAGGGCAAGCTGGCCTGATATGGTCGGTACTACCACACTCATAACATGCCCTAATAGTTGGGTTTCTATCATTGACAGGGTTTACATTCCTTGGCACACTTCTACAATCCCTTGCCAAATGACCCGGGCGATTGCAGTTGTAGCATATGCGACAAAGCCCACCGGGTGCGTGGAAAGATTTGCAGATGGTACACTTGGGCCAAGTACCCGTATTCTCTCTTCCTACAGGGTTTACAGTAGTAGCAAAAGAATTCATAGTCCTAGTCCTCTTATTATCATCCCTTCCACTCCTATCCTGGCTAGGTTCCCCCACACTTCCTCTTTTCTCAACTTTCTTAATTGATCCATTTCTTACAGCCTCATCGGTCAATGCACCAGAAATCCGCATAGCCTTTTGTATAGTCTTTGGCTTCGTTGCTGCCACCATCCCACGGATCTGTAGAGCAAGTCCATATACATACCTCTTAATCATCCTACTCTTAGGAGTTACCAAATGTGGAACTAACCTAGCCAACTCATGAAACCTATCAGTATACGAAGCATGGCCAGCCCCGACCATGGCATGATTCTACAACTCAGATTCTAACTTTTGCATCTCATGACTAGGACAAAACTCTTGTATCATCATAAACTTAAAGTCATTCCATGACATACTAACAGCAACTTCTTGGCTTAGCGTGCGGATCTGA
>BQNB010101694.1:1023-13331 GCA_026074375.1 Tanacetum coccineum | reverse complement strand
GTTAGTTGCTTAATATGAAAAGTACAAAAAAAATGAGAAAAATGAAAAATACAAAAATATGTGTAGGAATAAGTGTATAAAAAAAAATGGTAAAGACGGGGGCTTTTCAAAACTTATGAGTCTTTAATTCCCTTGATGAACACTTAGCTACTTTTCGAGGTTATTAGTCAAGGGGGATCGAGATTCTTAGTTTTCTAAGTGTTTATTTTATAGCATTGCGTGAGGACACGACAATGTCTTAGTATGGGGGATTTTGGTATGCGTTTAATTACACATACCTTTTACCTAATAAATTGACCCTAAACGACCAAAAACGCACATAAAATGCCATAAATATGCATGTTTTTGTGTTTGTACTGTGTAGGTACCGGATATTCACTAAAGGACAAAAAAGAAGCCAAACCGGACAAAACTGAGAGCGGAATTAAAAAGAACGCGAAAAACTGAGGCCAAAGGTGCAAAAGGATTGAAAACAGATCTCAAACGGCAAATTCCGGATCGACTCAACAACATTTGTGCGTCTAATGAAGTCAAGACGAAGTCAAAGTCAACCCCGAGATACGGCATTGGAAAAGGCATCAAAAACCGAATCCGAAAACCTAAAATGTCAAAAGTGGGCCCACCCGTACCCACCTAGTGGGCCTGGGTCAGCCCACCTATATACTAAACCCATTTTAAATAAAAGCCCAAAATTTATAAACTAAAAAAAAGAGCCCATTACCCTTTTTTTTATAAACCCGCCGGCCCAAATATACCCCCTGGCCCAAACAATAAAACCCCTTTAACCTTTTAACCCCTTAACCATTTAACCCTTTACACCGTTAGTCCTTAAAGGACTAACAATGTTAGTCCAAAAGGACTAACGGTGCAACACTCACCTAACTCCATGGACCAATGATGCAAAGTACAAAGGACGATGGATGCAATACCACATAACACTTTAAGGGGCCAAACTTGCCCAACTCTAAAATTTCACCCATGTTTATACCCTTTTATACCCTCCTTTCCCGCCAATACCAAAACTGTTATTCACCCATCGTTTTCTTTGACCTGCAACTCGACAAAACACGACCCCAAGTAAACCCCACATAACCCCACACTCACATGGCATTAAGAGACAAGGAATTGCCACCTTGGCAATCTTAAAACGCCCCATTGGACAAAGCACAAAGACAAACGAATCAAGGGTGTGGATTAACCGGATTGGGGAGCAAGAAATATCAAGGGTTTAGATGGAAGCTTTGAGCTCTCTCAGCAAGCTAGCACAACAAACACAAAGAGAAGAGACCACACAACATATAAAAGAGAAAGAAGACAGAAGAAAAAAGAGATAACTAGAGGAGGAGTAGTTTTAATTTTAGTTGTATTTTTTTATGTCTTTAAATTATGTTTTTAATTCTGTCTCTTTCATTTAAGCATTTGTAATCTTTTTAATGAAGCTCAAGTTTTAAGTTTTTTTTTTAAAAAAAATAAGAAAAATGAAAAATACAAAAATATGTGTAGGAATAAGTGTATACAAAAAAATGGTAAAGACGGGGGCTTTTCAAAACTTATGAGTCTTTAATTCCCTTGATGAACACTTAGCTACTTTTCGAGGTTATTAGTCAAGGGGGATCGAGATTCTTAGTTTTTTAAATGCTTACTTCATAGCATTGCGTGAGGACACGGCAATGTCTTAGTATGGGGGATTTTAGTATGCGTTTAATTACACATACCTTTTACTTAATAAATCGACCCTAAACGACCAAAAACGCACATAAAATGCCATAAATATGCTTGTTTTTGTGTTTGTACTGTGCAGGTACCGGATATTCACTAAAGGACGAAAAATCAAGCAAAACCGGACAAAACCGAGCGGAATGGAAAAGCGTGGAAAATCCAAAGTCAAATCGAAGCCAAAGTCAACAAAAGTCAGAAAGTCAACCCCGAAGAAGTCAAAAACCAACCAAGAGATGCCAAATCCTAAAGTTGTAAAACAAGGATGAAAACTACAAGGGGTGGAATTGCAATTTAAGTGAAATATAACTTTAGGGGCAGATTCTGCCAAACCCCTAAAGTTATATAACATAGGGACTAAGTTTGCAATACAATTATAAAGATTGGGGGACCAAACCTGCCATCCCTCAAACTTTCACTACACCACAAAGGACGAAACTTGAAATGACATGTATCACATTAAGGGGCTAGTTCTGGCAACCTACAAAACCTTCTCATCACCACAAGGACTTAACTTTCAATACAATAATACACCTTTAAGGGCTAAACTTGCCCTTTAAACAAACTTTTCCCCTGCACCCTTTATAACATATACCATGCACCCTTAAACCATTTTTTCCCACCAAACCCTATACCCCATGTATTGTTCCTTGTCTTCTACCTCACACCCTACAACAAGAGACAAATAACCACCCCCACAACAAAAACAGCTTAACCTCACCCCCACATGGGCTTACAATACACGCTGGCAATCTTGAGCTGCTTTATTAGACGAATACAAATGAAGGGCTAGGATCATAAGGAGTGGGCAGCAAGCTAAATGAAGGATCAAGATTGAGGCTTTGAAGCCTATCAGCAAGCTAACACAAAGCAAAGGCCTGGACAGCTTATAAATGGAAAAAGAAGACAGAAAATGGAGAGGAAGATAATTTTTAGTTTAGTTTAATTTTAATGTTTTATGTTTAATTTACATTCTGTCATTTAACCTTTTTTAAGTCTTGTAAACCTTTATTGCTTTAATGAAAATTTAAATTTATACAAGAATTTTCTTTTACAACTGTTCATGTGTTCTAGCTTTATTTGGTTTTTAATTCTTGTTAAAAAGTGTATGTTTATGTTCATATGACTTAGTGTTAACCTGGTTATACACAGTTCAAGTTAAAAATTCCTTTTTACAGTTTAAAAGTGTGCAAAACCCTTTTAAAGGGGTGTTTGGGACAAGACCCAAAATGGGTCAAAACAGGTAAAAACTTGCTCATGGGTTTTCAATCACCTCTAACTAAGTTTCAATAAGTCTATGTTTGGTTCTTTTAAGTTTTCATATGCTAAAATTTATTTTTAAGGTTTTGAAAAATAGTTGCCTTAATCTGTGTATGGAAAATAGAATTTAAGTGTTCATTAGATCAAGCTTTCATTAACTAGCTTTTTGCGTGTTGTTTCATACTTGTTTTCACCCCTTTAATGCAGTAGAGCAAAGCAAGTTTGAGTGTGTTTTGGCCAATTGTAGTCTAAGTCAATCTGTCAAAAAATTTCTTGAGTTATAAAAGTTCAAATTTTCAATCTAAGAATTAGGTAAGTTAAAGATGGTTTTAAGATCTGAGCTTTTGAACATAAGCTCATTGGTGGCTATTATTTATCTGTTTCAGGTTATTATAAGTTTTAAAAGCCTTTGTCTAGCTTAAAATTAAGCCCGCCTTTTGCCATATTGTCTTTTTAAGAATACTAAAAAGTGCAAATCTGAGTTAACCATGCTTTTCATTAGACTTTTTCTTGGCCTATAATTGTTTCAAACTCTATTTTTATTACTGTTTTAGATAGCCCTTAAGCTATACTTTAAGCTCATATAAGCCTTTTTGCCATAATGTTCTATTTTGAAGCTTAATTTTAAGCTCAAAAGGTGCCCCTTGTAGGCTGTTTGAATGCTTTTTGCCCATTAGCTAATTTGCTTTTTCTTAGCTTAGCTTATTGTCTTTTGTACTTATTTAGGTTTATATTAGCTTATTAGGTTAGTTAGTGCTTATTTTAGCTTATTGTGTTTAGGGTAGAGGTAATTTAAGCTTATTTGCATTTGTAGGTTAGCATTTTAAGTTTTAAAGTATTTTGTTGATTCTGCCTTCTCTTGCTTATCTATTTTTTTTTCTAGCTTATTTTAATTCACAATTGCTTATTGGATATAGGGGAACATCTGTTTTTGCTTGTCCTTCTTTTGCCTTACCTTTTTGTGCTTAAAATAGCTTATCAGATTTCAATTTGAGTCCTTAGTTTGTCAGCTTATTTCTAGCTTTTCCAGCTTATTAGAATTGCTCATTTAAGTTCATAACAACTTATTTAGACTAGTCTAGATCCTTTTAGCTTATGTTAGCCCTAGTTGTAGCTTATTTCAGTTTGTAGTTTAAAAGTTCTAAATTTTCAAGTTCACTAACAATCTGTCTGTCTTTTTAGCTTATCTCAGCTTATTGTCTTAGTTCAGTTGTGTTCAGATTTGCTTATTTAGTATAATTGTTGTCTGTGTTTGCTTATTTTTCTTGTCCAGTTGCTTATTTGTCCTTTAAAAAGCCTAACTGTTTTTCCATTTAAGCCTTAGTGTTAAATAGTTTCTGTCAGCTTTTTGTTGCTTATTTCCTAGCTTATTTTTAAGTTTCTAAAAAAGTATCTTTTTTAAAGTTGCTAGTTTTTGTGTGCTTTTTAAGTTTTAAAAAGAAAAATTTTAAAAAAAATTAGTTTTATAAAAAGGAGAGGCCCAGGCTCGAACCCTGGACCTCCCCCTTTATACCAACACCCTAACAAACAAACTCATACCGATGTGCTACAATAGCTCATCCGGTATGAGTTTGTTTTAGTAAATACTTAAGCCTTTTTAGCCTAATAAGCCAACAACCCTTTTGGGCTTATTTCAAGCTTATTTCTATAAGCTGGCGACCCAAGCTTATTTTTCTTAGGTTAGGCTTTGTTTAAGCTATTTTTCACTTTTTTCAGATTTTTATAAAATCGTTTAGTATTTTTTATAATTTATTTAGATTAAAATCTTAATTAATTCATAATAAATAAATTGAAAGTCAAAAAAATATAATTTTTTCTTAAAATTTTCTTTTATCATTTAGGACCTAGGAAAAATAAATTTGCATCTGTAGGGTTAATATTTTAAGATTTCGTTTTTTAAAGAACGGGATTGAATCCCGTTCTCGTTTTCTTTGCGTTTTTAGCCTTAAACACTTCCGTTTTTTATCTAGTTTTTTTATTCTTTCTTTTTAGTCACTTATAGCTTATTAAAAGTAAAAATTCACTTTAGGTTTAAAATTCGATAATTTAGGTTTTTAAGTCGCGTTTTTACGATTCCGTTATCGGTTTTGAGTTTAAATCCTTTCTTGCTTACGTTTTTAGGTTTAATTTATTCGTTTTTGCATTTTATTAAGTAGAATTAGGATTCCAATCCAATCTTTGATCATTCAAGCATTGTTCACAAACCTCGACTCGATTTTCCAATCACGCCTCGTCCCGAAGAACGACCCGGGTCCGGTTTTAATCTTTGTGGATAACGAAGTGAGAAACCGATACTTCCGGTTTACTATACTACTATCATTGATATTATCCTATTTGCTATATATATTTATATATTTATTTATATTTATATATGTAGTAAAAAGGGAGCAATTAGCTCACCTTAAAAAGTAAATTTTTTAAGAGCTACCGTGAAGTAAATTTGATTATTTGGTTTAAGTTGTCTATCTCGTTATCCGTTATAGTTTAGTAAAAAAATTAAAAATTAAAAAAAAATTAGTTAGTTTAAATTTTCTTTTCCTACTTTGTGCTTGCGCACTCGTTCACAAACCCGCAACCATAACCGTCTACAACAAGCCCCACCGGCTGTTGTAGAACCATTTAATTTAGTAGAACCTTTTGATAATCATCCCCTTGTTCAATGACGATAACCTGATATGGCGAATTGTCCAAGCACCCACCGAGTGGGGTCCGAGGATGCAATTCGTAATTCCCGAAATCAATGCTATTTGTGTTAAAGCATGGTTTGATCAATCTTGTTCAAAACAAGCAGTTTTTTAGACACGATAAAGAGGATCCACATGCTAACATCCGTTATTTCAATAAGATTACCTCAACGATGAGATTCCCGGACATCCCGAGCACGTCAATTAAGCTTATGCTTTTTCCATTTTCTCTTGGCAGGTTTAGCCCGAATTGGACTAGGAGAAAGAACCTCTCGATCAATTTTGCATGGGATGATCTTTGTTTCAGAATTATTAATTAATTTACTCCTTCAAAAAGACAACTTCTTCGAACGAAATCACGAGATTTCAACAAAGATTTGACGAATCATTTTACGAGGCTTGGGATCGATTTAATGACCTTCTTCGAGCATGCCCACATCACGGATTTTCAGAATTACATCAACTAGATACGTTTTACAATGCTTTGAATGCTAATGATCAAGATTCGTTGAATTCTGCTGCGGGTGTAAATATTTTGGATAAGATGCCTCGTGATGCTATGAAAATTATGAGAGTAATCCAAGGTTTGTAATTCACGAACAGGCGTCATTGCTAAAGTGAATTCGAATCATCTACTTCCGAATTATCACCCGATGTTGCTGCTCTTACAACAAAGTTTCTTGAATAAGACTATGATGAAGATAATGCTTATCGACAGAAAAAGCCCAAGCTCCGTGCTGTAATTGCGGTGAGTAGAGTTGTGTAACTTGTGGAGGTGCTCATTCTTATTAGAAATGTCCAGCACAGATGGCATGTTTATCAAGGACAACATCTAACTACATTTCACAGCTGTTGAGCAATTTTAATCAAGGAAATACCAAATTCTAGACCTCCGATGGTTGCAAACCAAATCCGACCTCCTGGTTTTCCTCCGATTCAAAACAATCAAAACCGTTTCAATCAGAATCAAAGGGAATAATTTCAACCAAATCGGGAAACAATTTCAATCAAAACCGTGGCAAATACTTCTACAGGACAGTGTATCAAACACTTGCTAGTCAACCACCAGTTTACCAAGCTCAACCTTATCAAGTTCCTGCTCCGCAAATGCAAGGTGTTTCAAAGACCGATTTTGAGAATTATGTCAAGGCTAATGATGCAATATTAAGAAATATGCAAAATCAAGGCCAAAGTTTACAAAACCAGATGACAAATTTAACGAAGATGCTTTCTAAGTTCGTAAATTCTAATACCGCTTCAACTTCGAGTTCAGGTTCTCTTCCAAGTAACACGGTTACTAACCCGAAGGAAGACTTGAAGGGTACTACTACCCGAAGCGGTGTTGTTTATAAAGGACCTACGATTCCTACTACTTATTCTCCTCAAGTAGTGGAACATAGAACCGAGGTGACAAAGGACATGGTTTTTCCTACTAGTAACGGAATTACCGAAGATGTCCAACCTCCGGTTGGCCCAGTTGAAAATCCAGTTTTCGAGCCAGTTGTTGCTCCAATTAGTGCACCGATGCCTAACCCGAAACCATCGATTCCTTATCCTTCAAGGCAAAATGACGAGAAGCTCCGTGAAAACGCTAACGAACAAAAAGAGACATTCTACGAAATCTTTAAATATATGAGTTTCAAAATTAGTTTCATGGATGCTTTGACTCTAATGCCCAAATTTGCTTCAACTCTTAAAGCCTTAATCAGAAATAAAGAAAAGCTTAGTGAAATGGCTAGAACCCCTTTGAACGAACATTGCTCGGCGGTCATACTTAACAAGTTACCTGAAAAACTTGGTGACCCCGGCAAATTTCTCTATTCGCATGTAAATTTCCCAGAGTGGATGAGTGCTTAGCTGTCCGATCTTGGCGCAAGCATAAATCTCATGCCATTTTTCGTGTGGAAAAAGCTTAACCTTCCAAACTTGACTCCGACATGCATGACACTAGAACTAGCGCACCGTTCGATCTCCCGAACGATCGGTATTGCTAAAGATGTCAACATTAAAGTTGGTGTATTCCATTTTCCAGCCGACTTCGTGTCGTAGGGATTTTGACCAGGCCTAATGTACCTTTAATTCTCGGGAGGTGTTTTCTTAAGACCAGTCGTGCTTTGATAGACGTGTACGAAGGTGAATTAACCCTTCGAGTAGACAATGAGGCCATTACTTATAATCTTGATCAAACTTTAAGATACCGGTTATTATAATGATAATGACGCGAATCGAATCGACGTTGTGAATTAGCTTGTTGAGGAGTAATCTCAAGGAAGTTCTAGGATTTTCAGAGTGATTGCAAGTGGATAATCCACCTCCGGATTATGACCCGATAGTTTCTAAAAACTTCTTCTCTGACTCTCTTCCTTTCGGGGTAGTGATTTCTACTTCTAGAAGAAGCTGATGCTTTTCTTGCTCTAGCCGACGACCCAAAATTCACCGGAAAGTGAGAAACCTATTAGACCAGAAGGAGACATCTTATTCTCGAAGCCATCTCTTAATGGTGACTCTTCACCACTCTGAACAAGAAATAATTTTCCAAAAAATCAGAAAGGAAACTTAAACTATGTGAAGCCAAAAATGCAATCTTCAATTGATGGACCTCCTGAGGTTCAATTAGGGACTTACAACCTATCCTCAAAATATGATTTTGGAGGACAACAACAAGTTGCTAGTCATAATTGCCAAAGATTTGAGTGTCGATGAAAAGACCGCTCTCATTAAACGGTTCTAACGTCCGAACGCGCGACATCGCTTGGCACTTCGAATAAAGGGTATTACCTAGAATTTTGTTCTCATAAAAATTCTAATGAGTGGATTATGAACAAGTCGGGGTGTTTTTTTTTTTTTTGGGCCCCCCCCCCCCCCCCCCCCCCCACCCCCCCCGTGGGGTGGTGTGTGTGGGGGTCCAACATCACGCGAAAGGGTTTATCAAAGCATCCATATGTCATTAAGAAAAGAGGTTGAAAACTTCTTGACCGCTGGATTGAGATACCCAATCATCGGAAGTCCTTTGGGTGAAGCCCAATGCACTGTGTGCAAAGAAAGGAGGATGACTGTAGTGACCACTGATGAAATGAATTAGACCAAATAGACTTGTAACAGGATGGAGGAGTTTGTAATTGATTATTCGTAAGTTCAATGAAGCCACCCGGAAAGGTACCACTTCCTTTGCCGTGTATGATCAAATGCTTGAGAGACTCGACAGGAATGATACTATTGTTTCCTCGATGGTTTCTTGGGTTATTTTCAAATACCAATCGATCCAAAAGATCAGGAAAAGACCACATTCACCTGCCCGTACGGAACGTTTGCTTACCGTCGCATGCCTTTTGGCTTATGCAATGCACCAGGCACGTTCTAGAGGTGTATGATGGCTATCTTATGAATATGATTGAAAAAAGACTAATGGGAAGTTTTCTGGATGATTTTCAGTTCGGAAATTCTTTTTCAAACGTGCCTTTCCATTTAGAAAGATGCTTTACCGGTGTGAAGACACTTATATTAGGCTCTACAATAGGAAAAAAAGCATTTTATGGTGAAGAAGCCCCATCCATGTACTTGGACATTAAATTTCAACGTAAGGTATAGAAGTCGACAAAGCAAAAATTAGACGTGGATTGCTAAGCTTACCTCACCCAACTACGTCAAGGGTATCTAGGAGTTTCTCGGTATGCAGTTTTTACCGTTGATTCATCAAGAACTTCAAAAATTTCTCGACCATGGACTCATCTCCTGAGGAAAACACACTCCTTTCATTTTCTCAGGCGAATGATTCAAGCTTTTAGACTTAAAGAGGAAATTAACCAAAAGCTCCAATTCTGATTAGCCCAAACTATGACCAGCCTTGAGCTTATGGCGATGCGAGGGACTCTGCATCGGTTCGGTTCTGGAACGAATGAGAAACACTTTAGGCTATACATTATGCAAGAAAAAAAATGACGAGGCGGATCGAACTACACCACAACAGAAAAGAAATGTTAGTTGTGGTGGTATGGCTTTGAAAAATTTTCGATCATACCTACATCATGTAATAAAACGTTGTGTATTACGGGGACATTCCGCCCTTTAAGTACTATTTGCTAAGAAAGATGCAAGGCAAGATTGCTAAGATGGGTTCTACTTCTTCAGAATTGATTTTAACGTAATTGATATGAATGGAGCCGAGAATATGTGGGATCATCGTTCCCAATTAGAAAAACGTTGAAAATGTTCTCGATCCAAAGGAAATAAACAAAAATTTTTTCCCCCCCTTTTTTTATTTTTTTTTTTTATCGAGACACTTAATATGGTGACTTCTCGTGGTGACCCAAGTACCCCGTGGTTTGCCGATTATGCAAATTACCACGCAGGGAATTTCATTGTCAAAGGAATGTCAACTCAGCAGAAAAACAAAATTTTCAAAGATGTCAAACACTATTTTTGGGACGACCCTTTTCTATTCAAAACCTGTGCGGATCAAGTGGTCTGACGATGTGTTTCAGGCCAAGAAGCTGTCAACATCCTCACATCTTGCCATAGTGGACCCACTGGGGGACATTACGGTGCCAAGTACACTGCCAAAAAGGTTTTTGATTCAGTATTTTATTGGACCACAATCTACAAAGATGCCCATGAGTTAGTCAAAAATTGTGACTCATGCCAGCGTCAGGGAAAAATTTCACAGCGTGATGAGATGCCACAAAATTCCATCCAAGTGTGTGAAATCTTTGATGTCTGGGGCATAGACTTCATGGGACCATTTCCGTCATCTAGAGGAAATAAGTACATACTCGTAGCCGTTGATTACCTATCCAAATGGGTTGAAGCCAAGGCGCTCCCCACTAACGATGCTAGAGTTGTAGTTAAGTTTTTGAAATCTCTTTTTGCCCGATTCGGTACACCGAGAGCTATTATAAGCGATCGTGGGACCCATTTCTGTAATGACAAATTTGCTAAAGTAATGTCTAAGTATGGGGTCACTCATCGTCTTGCTACCGCTTACCACCCTCAAACGAGTGGTCAAGTCGAGGTGTCGAATCGTGGGTTAAAACGTATTTTAGAAAGGACGGTTGGAGAAAACCGTGCCTCATGGTCCGATAGGCTTGATGACGCTCTATGGGCATTCCGTACCGCTTATAAGACACCAATTGGTTGCACCCCTTACAAGCTCGTGTATGGAAAGTCGTGTCATCTACCTATCAAATTAGAGCATAGAGTGTATTAGGCATTAAAACATGCTAATTTCGATCTTAAAACCGCGGGCGATAACCGTAAGCTGCAACTTAATGAACTTAATGAGCTTCGTGATCAAGTATACGAGAATTCTTTGATTTATAAGGAGAGGACAAAGAAGCTTCACGACTCAAAGATCAAAAACCGCATTTTCAATGTTGGTGATCAAGTCTTGCTTTTCAACTCTCGTCTAAAGATATTCTCGGGAAAGCTTAAAACCCGATGGTCCGGCCCTTTTACTATTACCGAAGTTTTTCCATATGGCACTACAAAATTATCTCACTCCGACGGGTCAAACTTCAAAGTGAACTGCCACCGACTTAAGCACTACTTCGGAGGGGACACACCAACCATGGTTGTCCCAGATCTCCAAACTTTCCCTAAGGACGAATGAATTCAGGGATCGAGTCAAGCTATGTGACTCGGTTACCAAAAACAAAGCGCTTCGTGGGAGGCACCCCATGCTTATCCATTTTCTATTTTCTTTCTTATTTCTAATGTGTTGTGAGGAGGCTTGTACTCTTCCGTTCTTTGTGTTTGTTGTTTGTACTTGTGATTGTTTGCAGGATTGACCCAAATTTTCTGAAGACTCTCGTGTTCGGTGTTTTGTCCTGGTCCACTCGAGCTTCCTAGCCTTTGCTTGCCATTAGTTTGGGGAAATCCGATATCCTAAAGATATTTGTGATACTTTCTTCATGTTTGAGTTATGCATTCGACCTTTTTTGAGTTCTAGTATGGGGTTTTTAAGTCTTAGGCTAGGAAACATTGAGGACAATGTTTGATTTTAGTATGGGGTAGTATATCTTCGATATGATCTTACCTACTTTTACCCGTTGTTCTCACATACCCCGTTTTCCTACCAAAATTTTTCAAAAAAAAAATGAAAAATTTTAAAAATTTCAAAAATAAAATAGGTGTTTTTGTCACAATTTTGACTTTCTTGCTGGGTAGAATAAGTGTAAATTTTGACCCGATCGAGCGTGATGAGCTCTAGCTTGTTCCTTAACTTTTAGGCTAAGCGTTTGAAAATTTGTGAAGAACAAAAAATGATAGAGTTAAGTAAGAGTAGGATGCTAAACAAGGATTAGTTGGAAATCTTAAGAGCTCATGTATGTAACTTGTTGCCTTTTCTCCCATAAGCTCTTAACCGGATTAATATACGTGCTTTTTTTTCGAGACTAAACTTAAATCAACAATTTTTATGTAATATATAGCAAATATTTTAGTCTTAGTTCAAATTTATACTTGAATTTTTCAAAAAGAAGTCTTCTCTAAATAAATAAATATATAAAAAAAAATGAAAAAAAAATATATGATGATAAAGAAAATAATTAAAAATATTAAAATAAAAGCTGTGCGTTGATAAAAGTTTACTACCTCTTGCCGGCTCACAACCGATGTGGTAGTCTTCTAAAGAAAGCCCATAGTAAGAATAAA